>JAXIVD010000153.1:55000-57500 GCA_036785275.1 Cancer borealis | reverse complement strand
ATGAAGTTCCTGGCTGTGGGGTTATCCTCTACTATTCCTCCAAGGAGCCATACAGTGGGGACACTGAACAGCTGCTGGTAGGACGCCGTGCTCCCTCAGAAAGTCGTACAACAAATCGTTTTTTGAATGAAATTTTGCGATTATTTGCCAATAATCCAATTCACAACCTTGACAACTAACATGAATGGTAGCCATGATACAACTGAGGAGAAAACTGTCTCCTGCCCTATCCTTCCAGGTGTGCCACGTCTACTAGTAAGCTGTGATTGGCGCAGCTGCTGGTGGCAATTAGTGGTGGGTGGCACGTCATTGGACAGAGGAAATATAGACAATATAATAACCATCTGTACCAACAGGACCTAATCCCATGCTTGAAACCAAAGCCCTTGATAAAAACAATTGATAGTGTTTGTTTGTTTATTTTGACTTAGAGATACAGTCCAAAAGTGTTCCACATTCACGGACGTATTGCAGTGTTATTATTCATTTCCGACAGGTAGTGTAATCAGTGAAAATGTTGTCAACAGTAACAGCAACAAGCTGAGGGTAGCCATAACCTTCGACTGTTTAATGGCATAAAGTATAGTAATACCCATTTCCTTCGTAAATTCCTAGTTTGGGAGTTATAACGAAAAGTTAGGTTGTATAAAGTGCAGACGACAATTTAGTTTACACCCGGGATTAGGTTAGCTATGTGTTGCTTTTTCTTTGATAATATAATGTGTTATGTTAATATAATGTGTTAGTGTGTTAATTAAAGATTATTATGTTATGTTATTGTTTTTTTCTCTCTTCACTATTAATATATTCTCTTTAAACCAACAGATGTGGCCGTAAGAGACTTAAAAAGAAAAAGAGAGTGAGAGGGGGAGAGGAGGAGAGTTGAAATTGAATAGAAAAAAGTGAGAGAAGAAAAGGAAATATTACGTCATTAAGCCATCATTATCATCATTAATTATGGCTGGAAATACAAGACATGTGGTTAATATGGCTAACTCCATTGTAGGGGTGTCTATTCTATCCATGCCTTACTGTTTTAAATAGGCGAGTGTGTGTGTGTGTGTGTGTGTGTGTGTGTGTGTGTGTGTGTGTGTGTGTTTAGTAATAGCTATAGTAAGTGAATACAGAGAGAATGAAATTATAATAATAGTAATAATTTGCTTATAACTCTTATTAGTTCTTCTTTGTCATTTTATAATTATTCCATTCACTTATTCATTGCAATCAAATTAATTCCTCTTCCTCCAGGCTGGATTGTTGCTGGGCGTTTTAATGGTTTTGTTCAGCGGAGTAGTGACGAAAAAGACTTGTATGGTTCTGGTCAGAGCGGCTACTATGGCAAGACACCATAGCTATGAATTCCTGGGTGAGTACGAGACGCAGGAGTAGCCAGTTTTTTTTCTCGTGTCCTCTTTTATTTCTGTCGTGTGTGTGTGTGTGTTTATAAGTAACATACCCTTTCTTCCCGCAGCCTTCCACGTGTTCGGAGTGCGCGGTAAACTGGCCGTGGAGCTCTGCATGATATTATTCCTGATTGGAATTTGCATATCCTTCCACGTGGTGATAGGGGACTTGGCACCGGCACTAGCAGCACAAGTACTGGACATACAGAACACTCCTTCACTCAGGGCTACACTACTACTAGGTGAGTGTTACGTTAGGTTACGTAAGGTTAAGTAAAGTTACGTTACACTACTTTGATAAAAGAGGATTATTTAATGATGGCCAACACGGTTTTCGAAAGGGCCGCTCGTGTCTATCCCAATTGCTGGCACACCAAGAGTTTGTGTTGGACAGTCTAGAAGAGGGAAGTAATGTGGACGTGGTTTACCTTGACTTTGCTAAAGCATTCGACAAGGTGGACCACGGCGTATTGCTGCACAAACTCAAGTACATGGGTGTCACAGGAAAGCTGGGTAAATGGATCCACAGTTTTCTCCATGGACGGATCCAGAAGGTAGCAGTGAATGGGACTCTCTCTGAGGAGTCTCCTGTAAAAAGTGGTGTACCACAGGGTTCTGTCCTGGGACCCTTCCTCTTCCTCACTCTTATTGGTGACATTGACAAAAATGCGAGGCACTCCAGAATTTCATCCTTTGCCGATGATACAAGATTGGCAAGGAAAATAAAGTCACAAGAAGATGCTAAATTGCTACAAGAAGACCTCATCACAGTGCACTCCTGGGCAGCCGAGAACAACATGATCTTCAATGAAAGCAAGTTTAATGTCTTGAGATATGGTAGTGACAACACCATCAAAGAGCACACCAAATACAACACCACCCAAGGCCCAATTGACGTCAGTAGTAGTCTCTGTGACCTGGGAGTGACAATCAGTAGTGAAGGCAGGTTCAACCTACATATTCATAACATCACTGAGTGTGCAAGAAGACTATCCGGCTGGATCCTCAGGACCTTCACTACTAGAGAAGAGGAGTGTCTCATGACTCTATGGAAAAGCTTGGTGATGGCAAAAATGGAATATTGCTGCCAGTTGTGG
>JAXIVD010000153.1:27500-50000 GCA_036785275.1 Cancer borealis | reverse complement strand
AAGACACATTTTAATGGTCAGTGTCTGGCATCAAAAAATAGGTGGCTGTAATAAGCACACAATATATACTGTGGGATCATTGTAGTTTATTTTGTCTATTAATACGTATATCTACCACTGGAAAATATATCATAATAGCTAAAAAATGTAAAATAAATATACAGTTTTATTCAGTTTGTCAACTATTCGATATCTGGTCACCTTTATAATGCATATTTAATTTAACCTCAGATACAGGTTCAGATCACCTCAAATAGTTATGCTGCTCAATTACAGAACAAATACTACTTTTTTTTATCTAGTTTAAATTAGGTCCAGTTAGGTTACGTTAGGGTTGGTTGAGGAAACAAATATTTACCTACAAAGATTTATGATGACTGAATAGTTTGTCTTTTGCTTTGAAAGATGTGTATGTGTGTGTGTGTGTATTGTTTTGTTTGGACCATTTTTCGTCCTATGTGTTGTGCTGTGTTGTGTCACAGTGTGTGTTTGTGTTGATATTATTACCTAGTGTGTACATCCTGTGTGTTGTGTTATAGAGTGTTGTAGTGTGTTGATATTCCATGATACACAGTTGAATTAAAACAAGAAATACACACCCAATACACAGGGTTCAAAAAATATAAATAGTGTAGTGTGTTGATATTATTATTATTACTGTTGAATTATTATTATTATTGATATTATTATTATTATTGTCTGTCCTTCCAGAGGGTGATGAAGTGGTAATGCTGCAGCAGTCTGTGCAGGGAGGTGGACAGGGTGGTGGTGTGGAGCCTGTCCCTGCCGTGGGTGTTGGCAGGGAGGCTAAGGCCGCCCCACCTCAGGACTTAGCTACACGCAGGGAACCTGTCGCCCCGGAGCCTCCCCCAGACGAGAAGTTGGTGCCCCAGGCTGTGCCCAAGGCAGGGGGGGAAGTGGGGCAGGGGTGAAAACAGGTGTGGGAATGGGCGTGGTGCAAGGTGACACCCTCCACCCTGATGCCATCCAGAAGGAGGAGAAGGAGACCCACCATGAGGGAGGAGGGGGAGGGGCAGCGGCAACCCCCGTGGCCCGTGTAGAGTCCAAGCAGCAGGAGTTACTGCAGAAGATAGAAGTGCAGCATCAGGAACAGCAGAAGATCCTTGCTGAACAGAAACAGATCCTACAGGAACTCAAGGACCAGAAGGCACAGCAGGAACTGGCTGAGAGTATGCGTGCAGCTGCTGCTGTAATATCTGATGGTGCTGCTGGTGCCGTAGTGGCTGCTGCACCACAGCTCATGGCTGGACAACTGCTACCTGCTGGTGGTGCCTTGCCAGCTGTACCACAGATGCCTCCTGCTGCACCACAGCTCATGGCTGGACAACTGCTACCTGCTGGTGGTGCCTTGCCAGCTATACCACAGATGCCTCCTGCTGCACCACAGCTCAAGGCTGGACAACTGCTACCTGCTGGTGGTGCCTTGCCAGCTGTACCACAGATGCCTCCTGCTGCACCACAGCTCATGGCTGGACAACTGCTACCTGCTGGTGGTGCCTTGCCAGCTGTACCACAGATGCCTCCTGCTGCACCACAGCTCATGGCTGGACAACTGCTACCTGCTGGTGGTGCCTTGCCAGCTGTACCACAGATGCCTCCTGCTGCACCACAGCTCAAGGCTGGACAACTGCTACCTGCTGGTGGTGCCTTGCCAGCTGTACCACAGATGCCTCCTGCTGCACCACAGCTCATGGCTGGACAACTGCTACCTGCTGGTGGTGCCTTGCCAGCTGTACCACAGATGCCTCCTGCTGCACCACAGCTCAAGGCTGGACAACTGCTACCTGCTGGTGGTGCCTTGCCAGCTGTACCACAGATGCCTCCTGCTGCACCACAGCTCATGGCTGGACAACTGCTACCTGCTGGTGGTGCCTTGCCAGCTGTACCACAGATGCCTCCTGCTGCACCACAGCTCATGGCTGGACAACTGCTACCTGCTGGTGGTGCCTTGCCAGCTGTACCACAGATGCCTCCTGCTGCACCACAGCTCAAGGCTGGACAACTGCTACCTGCTGGTGGTGCCTTGCCAGCTGTACCACAGATGCCTCCTGTTGCACAGCAGCTGCCTGGTGCACCTGTTGTTGCTGCACAACAACCTCCTGCTGTGCTGCCTCATATTGCTGCTGCAGGAGAACAGCATCCTCCTGCTATTGTACCTGCCGCTGGTGTACCTGCTGCTGATGTATCTGCTCCTGCTTTACCTGCTGGTGCTGTTGTTGGTGCAGTAGACAATGTAGCAGCATTAGTGGGTGTAGGTGCAGGTGTGTCTGCTGTGCCATTCCTTGGTAAGGTGTCAGCTGGTGTGCCCCGGCCCAAACCATCCCAGCCACCCAGGATGCCCCACTATCCTGCCCCGCCCCTCCCTGACGACAAGGCCAAGAAGGGTCCCGCCGGCTACCTGGAGAAGGTGGCCAAGGCTGGGCCAACCAAGGCAGGACAGGTCAAAGCAGGGAAAGTCAAACCCAGCCGCACCCTAGAAACACACCATGATGAGGAGCGAAAGAAGCGACCAGTCGACTCCAAGTTTGCCTCGGAAACTGACCTTATCTTACCCGACCTAACTGGTGTGGGTGCCGGGGCCGGGACAGGCTTAAGTCAGGCCGCCTTTGAGTCCCGGCATTTATTATGGGGCAACAGTAAGTCTCAAAGAAGGAGGAGGCGAGGTGGGCAGAGGGGTGGAGATGAGGAGTACTGGGATGAGACCTAAGGGGGGGAAGGGTTTGTGTGTGTGTGTGTGTGTGTGCGTACAGTACTTTATCTATCTATCTCTCTCTCTCTTTCTCTTTCTTTCTTTCTGTGTGTGTGTATGTATGTGTTCATGTATGTGTGTATTTGTATGTACAGAAACAGGGGTGTGTGTTTGTGTATGTGTGTATAGAAACAGTCATGCAAGTCTGTCCGTATTCCAATTGTCACACACACACACACACACACATACACACACACACACACACATACACACAGGTGCCATATTCAGTAGTTTTATTGAGTATTATTTTACTTAAATAAACAAACTCAGTCAGTCAATAGGTCAGTATTTACACACACACACACACACACACACACACACTCTGGATACTCCGTAGTGCAGTGGTTAGCACACTCGGCTCACAACCGAGGAATCCTGGGTTCGATCCCCGGGCGGAGCGGAGAAAGACGGGCGGTCTCCTTACACCCATGCCCCTGTCCACCCAGCAGTGAATGGGTACCAGGTGTTAGTCAGGGGTTGTGACCTGCTTCCTGGGAATGGTGGTGTGGCACCTACAGTGGTGGGGAGCCTAAGGGTTTAGACAGTTGTCAGGCCCAAACCTCCAAACCTGGCCTCACGGCCGCACCGAAGAAGCTACGAAAGCAAACACACACACACGCCCGCACGCACGCAAGCACACACGCACACGCACACACACACACGCACGCACGCACACGCGCACGCACGCACACGCGCGCACACACACACACACACACACACACACACACACACACACACACACACACACACACACACACACACACACATTCAGCTCAGGGCAGCACATATATACGTAACCTAACTTTTCACACATTAAAACATATTAACAAAATGAGGAGAGAGAGAGAAAAAAGAAGAATATAATGACTTCCATAATTGTGTGTGTGTGTGTGTGTGTTTTTTTTTTATCTAGTAGTTATATTCATACAGTTATTCCTTCAGTTGTATTTATTTTTATAATCACCTCTTCCTTCTTTCCTTCCTTCAGTTTATTAATTTATATATTATTGTTATGTATGTTCCTCTCATAATCATTTTTCTATAGTCTTTCCTCGTATAATAATAATAATAGTAATAATTTCATATATTAAGTCTTCCAAATATTACACCATTTTAGCTGCAATTCTCTTTATATTATTATTTATATTATATTATTATTTATATTATATGTATTGCTTTTATTACTATATTACTGCATTTATCGTTGAAATTAATATTATATTTTGGTGTAATTTATGTCCTTATGGCTCTCAGACACTTTAAATGTGTGTGTGTGTGTGTGTGTGTGTGTATATATATA
Source organism: Cancer borealis (assembly GCA_036785275.1). Classification (NCBI taxonomy): domain Eukaryota; kingdom Metazoa; phylum Arthropoda; class Malacostraca; order Decapoda; family Cancridae; genus Cancer; species Cancer borealis. The sequence continues at coordinate 45,930 of JAXIVD010000153.1, read as the reverse complement.
TATATATATATACCTTATAGCATACAGGCTCTCTGTGTGTGCTTGTGTATAGATGTAGGTGTATGTGTGTGTGTGTATAATCTAGTATATTAATCTTATTCAGTCATAGTATGTATGTATGTATATTTAGCTTAATTAACTATTAGTATTATTGTAATCATATACCAAATATGTACATATGTGCATATATATATATATATATATATATATATATATATATATATATATATTATATATATATATATATATATATATATATATATATATATATATATATATATATTATATATATATATATATATATATATATATATATATATATATATATGTATATATATATATATATATATATATATATATATATATATATATATATATATATATATGTATGTATGTATACATTGTGTGTGTGTGTGTGTGCGTTTATAAATTATTCATATGGTGTTTTTATTCATGTATATCCTGACTGAAGTGTGTCAAATACATATATAAACAATATTTTTATTTTTATTTATTTTTTCATAAGTACTGCTTGAGAGAGAACATCTTGTTTCTGAAACATGTCAGCACGTCCCTCCCTAGTGAGAAGAAGAGGGGGGAGAGGAAAAATTGGTAGAGCCCTCACTACATTCGTCACCACACTCATCACTACCATAACATAACACAGATTATCATCAGCTTCCTTCACTCTTCCAAAAACCTGGTGAGTCTTTGTGGTTTTCTGATTCGTGCGACGCAAACATCATCTCATTCATATATCCTCCAGTATGTCCGAAGTACTGTCCCAAAGGCTATAGGGGTGTATCCAGCCCTTGATCACATCGAGGAAGCTGGACTCCCCTGAGCCATGGGGGTAATAACTTCACTCCAGTGTTCCAAGCAGAACCATAAGGGCTCTGAACAGCCCAGCTAGCCATCGTGCCAACAAAAATTTCATCATCATCTCATTCATCTGGAAAATTAACTGACTAGATGCAGGCGGAAACATTAAAGACGTTCAAAATCTCAATATTGATGGAAAAAAGTGAATGCCTTAAGTCTATAATAACACTAATAATATATATAATCTTTAAGGAAGGAAAGGAAATGTCTAGCAGCTCTCCCGTCTGCCACACACACACGGAGACGGAAAATGTTGACGGAAACCAGAAAATATCGTTCAAACCTTCAATATTGGTGGAAAAAGTGGTAGTGTAACATCCCCATAAGCCTATAATAACACTATTAATATATATAATCTTTAAGGAAGGGAGGGAAATGTCAAATACATAAATCAATCCAGCGCGTGATCCCACGGACTTGATGCAAGTGGAAATAAACAAAAAAGCCTTAGCGGCCCTCCCGTCAAAAGTCCCGTGTTCCACACACACACACACACACACACACAGTCTGATTGACGGCGCAGACGAAAAATGTTGACGGAAACCTGAACACATCGTTCAAACCTTCAATATTGGTGGAAAAAGTGGTAGTGTTACACCCCTTTAAGCCTATAATAACACTATTAATATATATAATCTTTAAGGAAAGGAAGAAAATGTCAAATACATAAATCAATCCAGCGCGTGATCCCACGGACTTGATGCGGGCGTATAGCTGAGTTAAAAGTTTATCCTTGGATCTAACTGTAACTGACCTGTAGTTTGAGGCTAGGTTGGTGAGTGTTGTGTGCTAGAGAAGGTTAGGATGTAGTTGTAGTGTGTAATTCGGGTTAGTCTACGTTGGACATGAACTCTGAGCAAGATGGTGACGGGTGTGATATAAGATGGGTTGGTAAATCAGAATTAATCACACTACCCCCTTACTGGTGAAATAGAGGTATTTGTAGTGTTAATTAATTTATTTTACCCATTTGAAAACCTCAGTCATATCCCCTTTTGCCCTCCTCTCTAGGGAGTGAAGATTAAAACGTTTTAACTTTCAAAGCATATCAAAATCACAAGAACACTTAAAAACTACGTTAATACATATAGATTTTAACCTAAAAATAATAAGAACAAAACAAAAGAGTTGATTATTCATAAAAAAAAAATAGTGAAGAAACTTTTAAAAGGGTCCAAAATTATAATCTGATATCGAGACATTACAGGAACCTATACACTGTATACAGGAAAAAAGCAAATGGCGGCTGTAAGTGGACGATTAAGCGGTGAAATTCCTTGTAATACCTCTGATGGCGGCTTGGAGGTAGTTAGGAGGCTTTACCCGATGGTTAACGAAGACGAGACACCATTATCTAGATGCTGGAGCAGTAAAGATAAGTACAGCTTTATCGGGCTGTTTCAAAACAATCTCAGAGTACATTACAAAGGTTCGTGGATATGGAAGTCTTTGTTTATATTATTAATATTAAGGTTATTTACTCTCTAGGAGGCGTGAAGGGGGCTGGGGGTCTATGGGGTGAGGATTAATGGTGTGGGGTTATGTTGGGGTATGTTGGGAGTTTGTTTATAGGTTGGGGAAGGATACATTTGGTTGGAGAAATTCTTTGTTTGGGTGATCAGCTGATTCTGGTGTTGGGTGGATCCAACCATATCTCCTCACTCACCTCCTTTCTAACTCTTCCCTATAACCCTCTACTGCCCCCTATAACCCCTTACTACATCCCTTTTACCTTCACTTTCCTCTACATATTAATTGAGAAAAAAATATTTGATCGTAATTTTAGCTCAATATATAATATAAATATTTTATTTTAGAATGTGTGTCCTTCGACCTTCTTCCACATTTTCCTTCCACTTTTACATACACTTTTCTCCTCCACATAATATCGATGGAGAGAGAATTGAGACAAAATCATTGATCTACGTAATTTCAATTCAATAATTTTTTCCTTTTTTTAATTGATTTTTGGCCACTCAGTGTAGATAATTTCATGGTTAGCTTCAGACAGGGTGTTGTGCAGGTGGCTATAGGTGTTACAAGGTTAGGTCCAAGGGTTAGATTTCTGGTTGTGTTTGAACAGTGTCCCAGCAGGGGAGAAGGGGGGTTAGGTTAAGGTTAGGGATTAATTTTTTTATTTTCTTATTTTTATTATTTATTCATTTATTTATTTATTTATTTTAATATTGCTTAATTGTTTTTTCTGAATTTGTTGTTGGGATTTCAGATTTCAGGGTATAGGTAGAGATGACAGGTTAGGTTAAGTTAGAATAGTGTCAGAGTGGGGTGATCCAGGGGGGTGCAGCCCCCCTTTTAGAATAGGTTTCCGACAGTGTAATATGGGGCTAGAAATGCTTCTAACAGTGTCATCTAGACCCTGAGACAGTTTAGTTACGTGTGGTGTATTGGTTGAAACTGCAAATTTACCTTATTATTATTACACAGACACATACATATATTTTCACACCATAAACACCCCCCAACACACACACACACACACACACATACACACACACACACACACACACACACACACACACACACACACACACATACATATATTTTCACACCATAAACACCCCCCAACACACACACACACACATATATTTTCTAACGCATACTCTATCCTCAGGTCATGGCAAGAACCACAAGGATGCCGCTAGTGTTAGGGCAACGCACCCTATACCAGCCGCTTGCGGACTTTCCTATTATGAAGTCAAGATTGTTAGCAAAGGAAGGGATGGGTGAATATGTGTGGGGAGGTAAGAGAGAGAGAGAGAGAGAGTGTGTGAGTTATATAATGTTTAAAGAGAAAGAGAGAGTGAGTTATATTTATTTTCTAACTAACTTTTCTTCCCCCATTTCCCTTCCCCCACAGGTACATGGGTATAGGCCTATCCTCCCAGGATGTCAACACGAACAGGTTGCCAGGCTGCGATAAAAATTCATTTGGTTACCTTGGCGATGACAGCCATTCCTTCTGTTCCTCCGGCAGTGGCCATCCCTACGGCCCAACCTTCACTACAGGTTTTTTTTTCATTTATTTATTTTTTTATATACATTGGAAGGGTACCGGCTAAGGCTTGATGCGTACATGTCTCTTTTTTGTGTGTGCGCGAGTGTGTGTGTGTTTGTGTTATTATATGATTATCATTATTATTATTATTATTATTATTATTGTGATATTAATAAAGGAGTTTTTTTCTCCTCCTCCTCCTCCTCCTCCTCCTCCTCCTCCTCCTTCTCCTCCTCTTTCTCCTCCCCTTACCCACTACAGGAGACGTGATAGGGTGTGGCGATGGCTCCTGTTCTCGGACGGACGGACGCTTTGTATACCGGTGTAGAAGGCAGTTAGGTTAGGTTGGTGCCACTGAGGGGCAGTTAGGTTATAGTTGTTTGTGGCAGGAGTAGTAGTAAGTTAGGCTAGTTAGGCTCACTCACCCATCAGTAAATTAGTTAAGTATAATAATTATCACCACCTCCAACACTCAAGGTAATTATTAGTAATTACATAGTAATTGCATAGTATCTTTTAATTTTATATATGAATATTTTCCTCCAATTATTATTGTTACATTAACTTACTACTTATCGATGCATTTAATATTATATTATATATATATATATATATATATATATATATATATATATATATATATATATATATATATAAGAATTCCCCTTCCTTTTCTTCCTTGGGGTCGTGCACAGAGCCCGGAACTCCCTCTACACCATCGAGAGGTGGCCGCATAGTGCTGGCTACGTATACTTTTCAAGGCCGGAGCAATGGGGAACTCTCATTCGAAAAGGGCGACCGCATGGAGATTATTAATGACTCGTAAGTGTGTGTGTGTGTGTGTGTTTGTAGTAAGACTAGTAGTATTAATAATAGTAGATGTTATTTTACTTGTATATAATCTATCGTGTTCTACGTGTCCTTTTTATTATGTATCTATGTTTATTAATTAATGTGTTGATTTTAATGATTGATATAACTATCTCTCTCTTACTAATTATTTTGTATTCTTGTACCTGTGGTAATTAATGGTTGCAGAGATGCTAATTGGTGGTAATTAGTGTTAATTAATGGTTACAGAGATTCTGATATAAATATCTCTATCTAATTATTTTGTATTCTGTTTGTATCTATGGTTATTAATTGATGTGTTAATATTAATGGTTGATATAACTATATATCTCTCTCTCTCCCTAATTATGGTAATTAGTGTGTTAATTAATTATTACAGAGATGCGGATTGGTGGTTGGCTCGACATTTAACTCGACACATTGAAGGCTACATCCCAAAGAATTACGTAGCCTCAGCCTCCTCCCTGGAATGTCAAGAGTATGTATAATTTTAAAAACTTATTCAGTTTATTAAGTTTTTTTTATACAATATTATATAAGTTTTATACAATATTTAAAGCTTTATACAACAGTGATAGATATAACACATGAAAGAGATGGATAAATGGCTGGATTATATTATAAGTTTTTTCAATCTTAAAACAGTGTGATAGAATAATGATAATCATAATGATAGTAATAATTATATTTTTTTCAGTTGGTATTTTGGAAAGATAGCCCGTAAAGAAGCAGAGAAATTACTGATGGTACGTGGTAATCTGCGAGGAACCTTTCTGATAAGGATGTCCGAGCAGACCAGTCACGGCTATTCACTAAGTATACGTGTAAGTAATATTATTATTATTATTATTATTACTGTTATTAATATTGATGTGATAGCTGTATGAAAATGTATACATAAAGGTTTTCAATGATGACGAACACGAATATAGACTCAGTTTAACATTACTATCATTAGAGTACTTATTTATGAAATTATGAAATGAAAGGAAAGAGAATGAATGAGTGAGTTAATGAGTCAGTGAGTGGTTTGATGAAATGAAAGGGAGTGAATGAGTGAGTCAGTGAGTGTTTAACCTCCCTTCCTTTCCCCTACAGGCAATAAGTTTCCTGTCAAATGGACAGCCCCTGAAGCCATGCTATACAATCGCTTCACTATCAAGTCTGATGTGTGGTCCTTCGGAGTGTTACTGATGGAAGTGATCACCTACGGGGCCAATCCATACCCAGGTTAACACACTCACTAACATATTAACACCCCTCCCCTACTCTCTCTCTCTCTCTCTCTCTCTCTCTCTCTCTCTCTCTCTCTCTCTCTCTCTCTCTCTCTCTCTCTCTCTCTCTCTCTGTCTCTTTTATGCTCCCTTGATTTTTTTTTCTTCGTTAATTAAGCCTCTCAAATTATCTATCCCTTCTCCTCCTCCTCCTCCTCCTCCTCCTCCTCCTCCTCCTCCTCCTCCTCCTCCTCCTCCTCCTCCTCCTCCTCCTCATCCTCCTCCCCTTCCTTCTCCTAACATAAGTCTATCAGTGACAAATTCTAATTTTAGATACAAGACAATTTTAAACAATGTTAATACTTTGGTTTAAACATTAGTAAGGATCAAAAATGTATTGCAAATTAAAAGATGTATAATGTTGATGCAATATTCCAAGGATAATTGAAGAAAATTCATTCTCAATTTTTGGACCACAAATTTTCCATCTGAAATTAGGTTGAAATTTTTTTTTGCTAATTTACTCCGAAAATATTAGTCCTAGAGCAAAAATGTATAGAACCAAATTTGTTAAGCTTGAATAGTTGTATATAATTCTCTCTTCACCTATTCAATATTCTCCATAACTTTGGAGAAAACTTAAGTTTAGGGAAAAAAAAAGATTAATCCTATTTCCCTTCTTAAAGCTATAGTTTCCCTCCAATTCCCGTTCACTATAGCTCAAAAGAACGGTCGTATCCTGCTCTTCATTTACTAATATAAACTTCTTTTACGTAAACCTAATAGTTTTCGAGTTATTAAATAAAACATGATTTCTGAAAAAAAGTCTAAGGTATTTATTTATTTTTATTTACCTTGCAAAATTTTGTGAAAATTTTGACTTTTCAGAATTTCATGAAAATTGATACACAGGGGTTTTCAAACATGCTGATCACGAATCTGGACTCAGTTTTGTGATTACTATCATGTTAAGGATTATTTGAGTGTTGTTTTGTTTAATGTAAATTATTGAAATATCCATTATTTAAAGAGGAAGATGAGGAAGAGGAGAAGGAGGAAAAGGGAGAGATCAATGATTAGATAGATAATAGTGTGTATATTAAACCCTATCGTATCCCTTACAGGCATGAACAATCGAGAAATGATAGAGCGCGTCCAATCAGGATATCGAATGGCCAAGCCTCTGCGCTGTCCTGATGAGCTGTACAAGGTAATGACACACTGCTGGAACAAAGATCCAGACATCCGACCAACATTTGACTTCCTCCATCACTTCTTTGACGATTTCCAAGTATACTGAGGTTTTATTCCTGACCGGTTTTGTTAACAGCTTCTTATTCTTCCTCTGAAGAAGCTGTTAGCGAAACCGGTCAGGAATAAAACTTCAGTATATCAAGTCAATCAAATATAATTAATCTATTAACTAATTCAACAGTTACTATAATATATTGTTTCTTGTAATGCATGTAATGTCAAAATTATATTGTTTTATCATCACTGCCAAGACTTTTAATTAAGTTCACTACTCAGAAAACTATCTAAATTAAAGATTAATATAAATATACTATATATATATATATATATATATATATATATATATATATATATATATATATATATATATATATATATATATATATATTGTTGTGGTGTGATAATGGTTGTGGTTGTGGTGTGTTAATGGTTGTGGTTGTGGTTGTGGTGTAATAATGGTTGTGGTTGTGGTGTAATAATGGTTGTGGTTGTGGTGTGTTAATGGTTGTGGTTGTGGTAGAAGTAGTAGTAGTGATAGTAATAAGGAAATTACAGGAAATATATTGAAATTATAGCAAAATTAATTTATTTTAAATAACAGCTGACCAATAATAATAATAATGATAATAACGTGGTAAGAAATTTGAAAAAATAAATATAATAATAATAATAATGAAGTGTGAAAACAGAATCCAAGAATTTAAAAGAAATTAGCATGAACAGATGTTTAAAGTCTTATGAGGAGGGGGAGGGAGGGAGGGAGGGAAGGAGGGCGGGAAAACATATCATACTGGCAGCAATAATAGTATTAATATATTATAACTTATATTTTACCCATAGATTAAACTTTTAATTAAACTATATATTAATAATTATACCTGAATCTATATATATATATATATATATATATATATATATATATATATATATATATATATATATATATATATATATATATATATATATATATATATATATATATATATATGTATTTACAACTTAGTAACACACCAATAACACTTATTATTATTGCTGCCACGGTGCTGTACAATATGTTTTCCACTGTCTGCGAGCGGAATTTAAACCCTCCGATGAAGTCTTAAACATTCAATGTACAATGAAGGAAGAAAGGAAGGGAAGGTTAAATCTAAACCTTAAAAAAAAAAACAATAACATAATAATAGCCATTCTAGTTTAGTCTGACTCACAAAATTACGTTTCTAACATATACTTTTTGTTTTTGGCCGAGCTCACCCATATAATACATTATTATAGGATTATTATATCTTTATTACACACGATATATTAAATATGTGTATTTTCTTTCTATATAGATATATAATTACATAGAAATAGCTATGTATGGATAGCACTGGCTACCTGTAACATCAAGATAATGATCAAGACCAGGTATATAGTGTGTGTGTGTGCGTATTTATATATGTTGACAGTGGGAAAACATCTCTTACGGCACTATGGCAGCAATAATAATAGTGTTATTGGTGTATTACGAAGTTGTAAATACATATATACAAATTCAGGCAGAGTTATTAATATATAGTTTAATTAAAAGTTCAATCAATGGGTATAATATAAGTTTGATAAGTTTTAATATATAAATGGGATTTCCAAAATTATATGGAAACTTCACACGAATATTAAGTTGTAGATATTGAAATTATGAATATATAGGTGTATTTTCCTTCTACATAGATATATGATTACATAGAAATAGTTATATATGGATAGCAAGACAAAATCAAAGAAAAAAAAGTAAGATGACGTTGGACTGACGGAATCTGCATCGGAACATCAAGATTCAAGATCACAATATCAAAATGGCGGAGACGCGGCTTGCTTTAAGTAAGTATTTACGTATATTTCAGGTATTTTCATGCATATAATTGTGTGTGCAAGCTTGTGTGTGTGTTTATGTATGTCCGTGGAGGTATTTGATATAGAATAGGCACTTGAAACCACTGTGCGAGTGAGAGTTTCGATGGCTACTATCTACCTATTCTCGTTTTTATGGCTGTGTTTACAGTGACAGGAATATTATACAATGATATAAATACACTTTTCCACCACGGCACATTCTTTAAACTTCACATGTATAAGGTAAGTGTTGAAGGGAAGGTGTATAGGTGTTAATAATGGTCAGGTGTTGGCTAATTAAGGTCAATAAAGGACTTGTCTTGTCTGTTGACACGATTCATTCATCTCACACCCGGCAATATCTTACTTATTTTGTTAGTAGCATTAGTTTTATTCATCCATTTGAGTTATTGTGACATTGCTGGTGTTTTTTTTTATGGTAATTATATACGTGGGAAATAATGTGTAGTTATTACCGTAAGTTAGGTAACATTACGTTAATATAACCCTTATTATATTATTATTTACTAATTTTACTTATTGTTACATCCTTGGACAGCATTTGTACACACCGGGGCGTTTACATGTGTGGCCAAACTTCCTAATGTTTTGAATTGTTTTCGCTAACACGATTTAAAGGAGCTGGTCAAGTGTGGTGTAGCCACAATTTTCCTAATATATTTCAATCTTAATGCTTGTTTTTAGTTTTTTTTATATTAAAAGCAACATATATAATATACATTTTTTAAATTATACCCACTGTAATGGTCTCAAACATCCTACTTTCCTCTGATTTATTTGAAATAGATATCAGGATTTTCTCTAATCATTCATAACATTCCTAACAATTCCTACCATAACCCTTCCTGTCATTCTTACCATTAATTCCATTCCTAATCTGTGTTATAGTACAATTGTGTGTGTGTGTGTGTGTGTGTGTGTGTGTGTGTGTGTGTGTGTGTGTGTGTGTTAAATTAAGATGTCTGTCATTACTATCATTCTTAACACGTTCCTAACTTGCAGGTGCCTGAGAAGAGAAAGCCCACCACGGACCGGTACCAGTCCGCGGCCCAGGGATTGGGGACCTCTGCACCACCACCACCACCACTAACTCGACATATTGAAGGCTACATCCCAAAGAATTACGTAGCCTTAGCCTCCTTCCTGGAATGTCAAGAGTATGTATAATTTTAAAAACTTTTATTCAGTTTATTAAGTTTTTTTTATACAATATTATATAAGTTTTATACAATATTTAAAGCTTTATACAACAGTGATAGATATAACACATGAAAGAGATGGATAAATGGCTGGATTGTATTATAAGTTTTTTCAATCTTAAAACAGTGTGATAGAATAATGATAATCATAATGATAGTAATAATTATATTTTTTTCAGTTGGTATTTTGGAAAGATAGCCCGTAAAGAAGCAGAGAAATTACTGATGGCACGTGGTAATCTGCGAGGAACCTTTCTGATAAGGATGTCCGAGCAGACCAGTCACGGCTATTCACTAAGTATACGTGTAAGTAATATTATTATTATTATTATTATCCCCCATATAATCCCCTCATATAATCCCCCGCCTGGAGGATTATATGAGGTTAGGAATGGTAGACAACCGGCACCGCCTTCCTGTGGTGACACGCGGGGCTACTCAGAACACCATTGAAAAAAACGCCTTCTCCCACAAGTACAAGAAGGTATGTATGTGTGTGTGTGTGTGTGTGCGGGTGTGTGTGTGTGTGTGTGTGTGTGTGTGTGTGTGTGTGTACCTAAACCAGTTTAACCTAACCTCTCTCTCTATAGATACAACAAGCAGACCTAACCTAACCTCTCTCCCTATAGATGAAACGCGCAGATCCCACTGAGGACAACCTTGAGAAATGCTTAAATATTTATTATATTTTCTTATTTATTTTCTATTGAGTATAATTCTTAGTCAATACTGTAAGCTTTTTATTATTATTATAACAAAGAATATGCAAATGTTTTAGTAATGGCACAGCTTACAGGTACGGCAGTGTAAGTGCTCGGTTATAAATATGTTAGGTACCTAACCGTACCTAACATAACTTGAAAGATGCTTTACCAGGTCAATAATAAGTTATAACAAGTTGTACCAATAGCGGATGACAACACAAGTGCCGTAGCTCTAAGCACTTAATAATTATTATTATTATATTATATTAACCACTCCCAAATATTTCAGAATCCAGCAACGTAATGGCCGGAAGACACTTACCACAGTGCAAGGCCTATCATCGGATTACCACCTTTAGAAGATTGCACGTGCTTGCAAGAAGGAATTCGCTTGCAACGGCACAGTGATGGAACATCCTGAATACGGGGAGGTGAGTGTGTATGTGTATGTGTGTGTGTGTGTGTGTGTGTGTGTGAGTGTGTGTGTGTATGAGTAATTCATTGATTCCTTCATTCTCTTTCCTTCCTTCCTTCAGGTTCTACAGCTGCAGGGAGATCACTAAGAGAACATCTGTCAGTTCTTAACCAAAGTGTAGCTCATTGCAGTGTAATTATTATATTATGTTCATTATTCCTTCCTTCTAACATTAATTCCTTCATTCTCCTTCCTTCCTTCAGGTTCTACAGCTGCAGGGAAATCAGCGGGAGAACATCTGTCAGTTCTTAACCAAAGTTGGACTCGTAAAAGCGGAGCAGATCAAAGTGCACGGCTTCTAATGTTCCACCAACCTCCTCCATCACCACCACCTTGTTCCACAACACTCCTCCACCACTATCCTGCTCCATGCTGTCCCTCCACCAATACCACTGCTACTCCACCACCACCGCTTGTTAGGTGAAGGAGGAGGAAACAGAGTAGGTGGAATGGATGTTGTAATTGTTGATTAATTACCTACCAGTCTAACAGCAATAACATCAACTCTAACTACTACTACTACTACTCTTATTCCTGTTAAACTACTATAACTATTACTACTAAAACTCCTACTATAACTACTACTACTATTACTAATTTTACTTCTACAACTACTACTATTTTTCCTGCAGTTTGATTATTTTGAAAACCATTTAATTTTTCAAGCATGTACGTGGAGGATTGCATTGACGTATTCCGAGAGAGAGAATGAAAGAGAGAGAGAGAGAGAGAGAGAGAGAGAGAGAGAGAGAGAGAGAGAGAGAGAGAGAGAGAGAGAGAGAGAGAGAGAGAGAGAGAGAGAGAGAGAGAGAGAGAGAGAGAGAGAGAGAGAGAGAGAGAGAGAGAGAGAGAGAGAGAGAGAGAGAGAGAGAGAGAGAGAGAGAGAGAGAGAGAGAGAGAGAGAGAGAGAGAGAGAGAGAGAGAGAGAGAGAGAGAGAGAATGTCTTCGGTTATTATTATTATTATTCATTTCTTTATTTATTTGTATCTAAAAGGAAAGGAAAATTATGATGTTATTGTTATTATTATGATTATTATTATTATTATTATTGTATTTTGTTTAATTATTTCTTGTGGATCGATGACCATTAATATTACTATTATTATTATTGTTATTATTTTATTATTAATGTATATGTGGAATTTATTTTGTTTATATCATGCGTGTGAATTTTTTGCTTCCAATATCCTTCCTTTCTCTCTCTCTCTCTCTCTCTCTCTCTCTCTCTCTCTCTCTCTCTCTCTCTCTCTCTCTCTCTCTCTCTCTCTCTCTCTCTCTCCTCAATTTCTTCCTTCCATCCATTCATTCCTCCATCTCTCCCTTCTTCCTTCCTTCCCCTCCTTTCCTCCCTCCCTCCCTCCTTCGTTCCTTCCTTCCTCCCTCCCTCCCTCCTTCGTTCCTTTCTTCCTTCCTCCCTCCCTCCCTCCCTCCCTCCCTCCCTCCCTCCCTCCCTCCCTCCCTCCCTCCCTCTCTCCTTCCTTCCTGCAGCGAACACACATTTCTTTTCATGTTTCATGGTAACAAGAAATATTGTCTGACTGTCTGATGTTCCGATGAAATGATTATAAAGTAAATAATAAAGCCAAGGTTGCCATCTATGCATTTAAATTATACCTTCATTATTATTTATTTATTTATTTATTTATTGAAGGAATGGAGAGAGAGAGAGAGAGAGAGAAAAAAAAAAATCAGACGATTATATATTAATAAAACACAATACAGTGATTCCAAGCAAATATAATGAACCAAATTAAGTATATAAACCGAAAAAAAACATAGCTAAACACATGACAAGTGATTTAAATAACATTAGAAGGCATCAAATGGCTCTAAGCTGGTGTAGCTTCTTGCTGGGTTACGTACACAAAGATTTAAACAACACGTAATATTGCTGCCGAACAGATGAGCAATAATAATAATAATGATAATAACGTGGTAAGAAAATTGAAGAAAAAAAAATTTAATAATAATGAAATGTCAAAACAGAATCACATGTTTAAAGTCTTAGGAGGAGGGGGCGGGAGGGAGGGAAGGAGGGCGGGAAAACATATCGTACTGGCAGCAATAATAGTGTTAATATATTAAAACTTATATTATACCCATAGATTAAACTTTTAATTAAACTATATATTAATAATTCTACATGAATCTCTCTCTCTCTCTCTCTCTCTCTCTCTCTCTCTCTCTCTCTCTCTATATATATATATATATATATATATATATATATATATATATATATATATATATATATATATATATATATATATATATATATATATATGTATTTACAACTTAGTAACACACCAATAACACTATTATTATTATTGCTGCCACGGTGCCGTACGATATGTTTTCCACAGTCTGCGAGCGGAATTTACACCCTCCGATGAAGTCTTAAACATTCAATGCACAATGAAGGAAGAAAGGAAGGGAAGGTTGAATCTAAACCTTAAAAAACAAACAAATAATAACATAATAATAGCCATTCTAGTTTAGTCTGACTCACAAAATTACGTTTCTAACATATACTTTTTGTTTTTGGCCGAGCTCACCCATATAATACCTTATTATAGGATTATTATATCTTTATTACACACGATATATTAAATAAAGAACAGGAGACGCCCGTTATTTAAAGCTATAGTATATATATTCAGATGGAGAGAGAGAGAAAAAAAATCATACGAATATATATTAATAAAACACATTACAGTGATTCCAAACAAATATAATTAACTAAAATGATTATATAAACCGAAAAAACATTGCGAAAACACATGAAAAGTGGTTTAAATAACAGAAAACGATGGTAATGGAACGTAACTGTGATCCCGCTAAAAAATATGAAGCCACAAGAAGAAGAGGAAGAATTAGCAGCGAAGGGACAGCTGTTTACTATATCAAAGTCTTATATATCATCATTAATTTAGTCTTTTCGTCATTCCCATCTTCTATCAGCCCACGAGGAACATCTATAATTCAAGGTGAGTCAATTATCTCATCAATATGCTGAGTCAATAGGTAGTGCCACCATTTGTTATGGTCTGACCAGGATGAGCTGGACAGGACGGAAACTTTGTGTTTCTGTGGTAAGTGTTTACCATTTTGTGTGGTAAGTGTGATATTGTGTGTGTGTATATATATATATGTTTGTGTGTGTGTGTGTGTGTGTGTGTGTGTGTGTGTGTGTGTGTGTGTGTGTGTGTGTGTATACGTGTCTGGGGACGATTTGTGGGATTATTTTACTTGTTGACAATCATGCTTTAAAAGAATAATGGTTATAATATGACATTATTTGATGCATTCTGAGAAGGTTTTCCTTATTACATTTCCTGGTAAATTTATACTTTATGCCATTGTGCCACATCTGTACCCACCCACCCCCATCCCATCCAGCAAGCTTGGGGGAGCCTGGGAAATCGGGTTTTTTTTTGGGGGGAAGCATATGGGAGTGATATATGGCCTTTGAAAAATCTACGGGAATTTCCCTACATTGTGGGAAATTTCCCCAGATTTAACCTAAATGACCCTAACCAATCCTAACCGGGGGGGCTGCGCCCCCCCTGGACCCCCCCCGCTGACACTTGTAACCTAACCTAACCTATTTATTGGTTGAATTGCAAATTTACCAAGTATAATTTCATAACTCACAATACCTTAAACGAGAGCATGAAGTTCCTGGCTGTGGGGTTATCCTCTATTATTCCTCCAAGGAGCCATACAGTGGGGACACTGAACAGCTGCTGGTAGGACGCCGTGCTCCCTCAGAAAGTCGTACAACAAATCGTTTTTTGAATGAAATTTTGCGATTATTTGCCAATAATCCAATTCACAATCTTGACAACTAACATGAACGGTAGCCATGATACAATTGAGGAGAAAACTGTCTCCTGCCCTATCCTTCCAGGTGTGCCACGTCTACTAGTAAGCTGTGATTGGCGCAGCTGGTGGTGGCAATTAGTGGTGGGTGGCACGTCATTGGACAGAGGAAATATAGACAATATAATAACCATCTGTACCAACAGGACCTAATCCCATGCTTGAAACCAAAGCCCTTGATAAAAACAATTGATAGTGTTTGTTTGTTTATTTTGACTTAGAGATACAGTCCAAAAGTGTTCCACATTCACGGACGTATTGCAGTGTTATTATTCATTTCCGACAGGTAGTGTAATCAGTGAAAATGTTGTCAACAGTAACAGCAACAAGCTGAGGGTAGCCATAACCTTCGACTGTTTAATGGCATAAAGTATAGTAATACCCATTTCCTTCGTAAATTCCTAGTTTGGGAGTTATAACAAAAAATTAGGTTGTATAAAGTGCAGACGACAATTTAGTTTACACCTGGGATTAGGTTAGCTATGTGTTGCTTTTTCTTTGATAATATAATGTGTTATGTTAATATAATGTGTTAGTGTGTTAATTAAAGATTATTATGTTATGTTATTGTTTTTTTCTCTCTTCACTATTAATATATTCTCTTTAAACCAACAGATATGACCGTAAGAGACTTAAAAAGAAAAAGAGAGTGAGAGGGGGAGAGGAGGAGAGTTGAAATTGAATAGAAAAAAGTGAGAGAAGAAAAGGAAATATTACGTCATTAAGCCATCATTATCATCATTAATTATGGCTGGAAATACAAGACATGTGGTTAATATGGCTAACTCCATTGTAGGGGTGTCTATTCTATCCATGCCTTACTGTTTTAAAGAGGTGAGTGTGTGTGTGTGTGTGTGTGTGTGTGTGTGTGTGTGTGTGTGTGTGTGTTTAGTAATAGCTATAGTAAGTGAATACAGAGAGAATGAAATTATAATAATAGTAATAATTTGCTTATAACTCTTATTAGTTCTTCTTTGTCATTTTATAATTATTCCATTCACTTATTCATTGCAATCAAATTAATTCCTCTTCCTCCAGGCTGGATTGTTGCTGGGCGTTTTAATGGTTTTGTTCAGCGGAGTAGTGACCAAAAAGACTTGTATGTTTCTGGTCAGAGCGGCTACTATGGCAAGACACCATAGCTATGAATTCCTGGGTGAGTACGAGACGCAGGAGTAGCCAGTTTTTTTCTCGTGTCCTCTTTTATTTCTGTCGTGTGTGTGTGTGTGTGTGTGTGTGTTTATAAGTAACAAACCCTTTCTTCCCGCAGCCTTCCACGTGTTTGGAGTGCGCGGTAAACTGGCCGTGGAGCTCTGCATGATATTATTCCTGATTGGAATTTGCATATCCTTCCACGTGGTGATAGGGGACTTGGCACCGGCACTAGCAGCACAAGTACTGGACATACAGAACACTCCTTCACTCAGGGCTACACTACTACTAGGTGAGTGTTACGTTAGGTTACGTAAGGTTAAGTAAAGTTACGTTACACTACTTTGATAAAAGAGGATTATTTAATGATGGCCAACACGGTTTTCGAAAGGGCCGCTCGTGTCTATCCCAATTGCTGGCACACCAAGAGTTTGTGTTGGACAGTCTAGAAGAGGGAAGTAATGTGGACGTGGTTTACCTTGACTTTGCTAAAGCATTCGACAAGGTGGACCATGGCGTATTGCTGCACAAACTCAAGTACATGGGTGTCACAGGAAAGCTGGGTAAATGGATCCACAGTTTTCTCCATGGACGGATCCAGAAGGTAGCAGTGAATGGGACTCTCTCTGAGGAGTCTCCTGTAAAAAGTGGTGTACCACAGGGTTCTGTCCTGGGACCCTTCCTCTTCCTCACTCTTATTGGTGACATTGACAAAAATGCGAGGCATTATATTTATTGTATGTGTATGTGGTGGTCTGGTGGTTAGCGTGTTGGATATATCAGCTCAGAGTCACAATTTATATATATTAAGCATTTCTATCTATTCTTTTAAACCACCATCTTCCCCCAGCCTCTATAAGGATAAATATATATAATTTTAAAAATATATATACCTTTTTATATATAATTTCTTTTAATGTATCTATCTATCTATCTATAATTTATTTTAATGTAATATAATATGCTTTTTTATCTCCCCCCCCCCCCCCCCCCAGGTATCGCACTCCTAGTAGTATTGCCTTTGTGTCTGCTGCGTAAATTGGACAACCTATCATCTATGTCTGCCTGTTCTATTCTGTTCTACTTCTTCTTAATTACTGTGGTAAGTATAATAATGATAATTGTGTCTGTGTCAGTGTGTGAGAGAGAGAGAAAAAAATAACTAACCATTCTTCTCTTGTCATATTTTGGCATTAAAAGCAAAATAAAATAAATAAATAAATAAATAATAATAGTAATAACTAAATAAATACCTTTTTTTTCCAGATCTTTTGGCATGCATTCCCTCGGCTAGTGGACGGCTCTTGGTACCACTCGGCAAGGTTGTGGCGTCCGGCTGGGATGTTACAAGTTTTTCCAATATGTATGCTGGGCCTCTCATGCCAAAGGTTAGTACAGGGGGAAGGGGGCTTAGGTGAGACTGGAAGGAAGGGTACAGACTGATGGCAGGGGACAGACAGACAGGATGAGACCAGGAGGAAGACAGAAGGGAGATAAGCTTTTGTCCGGCCGCTCCTGAAGCAAAATAGTTAATAATTCAATGTATTTATTAACTTGTACATTGTCATTGGTGGTTAGGACTGTGTAAGTCAGAGGTCAGAGGTCAGGAAGCAAGGAAAATAATGTTAATAGGTGTGAAAATAGAGATAGATAAATAGATTTGTAATGATTGTATATATATGTGATTTATATATATTTTTTGTCCTTCTATATATAAAAGTGTTGACTCTTTAAGGAGATAATTTCATCCACTTTCTCCTCTCTCTCTCTTTCTCTCCTCTCCTCTCTTCTCTTTCTCTCTCTCCTTTCTTCTTCTCTCTCCACCTCATCTCTTTCCTCTTGTCTCCTCCTGTCCTCTCCACACACTCTCACCTCTCCTCTATCTTCCCTCTCCACATTCCTTCCT
>JAXIVD010000153.1:0-22500 GCA_036785275.1 Cancer borealis | reverse complement strand
ACACACACACACACACACACACACACACACACACACATTCAGCTCAGGGCAGCACATATATACGTAACCTAACTTTTCACACATTAAAACATATTAACAAAATGAGGAGAGAGAGAGAAAAAAGAAGAAGAATATAATGACTTCCATAATTGTGTGTGTGTGTGTGTGTTTTTTTTTTTTTTATCTAGTAGTTATATTCATACAGTTATTCCTTCAGTTGTATTTATTTTTATAATCACCTCTTCCTTCTTTCCTTCCTTCAGTTTATTAATTTATATATTATTGTTATGTATGTTCCTCTCATAATCATTTTTCTATAGTCTTTCCTCGTATAATAATAATAATAGTAATAATTTCATATATTAAGTCTTCCAAATATTACACCATTTTAGCTGCAATTCTCTTTATATTATTATTTCTTTTATATTATTATTTATATTATATGTATTGCTTTTATTACTATATTAGTGCATTTATCGTTGAAATTAATATTATATTTTGGTGTAATTTATGTCCTTATGGCTCTCAGACACTTTAAATGTGTGTGTGTGTGTGTGTGTGTGTGTGTATATATATATATATACCTTATAGCATACAGGCTCTCTGTGTGTGCTTGTGTATAGATGTAGGTGTATGTGTGTGTTTGTATAATCTAGTATATTAATCTTATTCAGTCATAGTATGTATGTATGTATATTTAGCTTAATTAACTATTAGTATTATTGTAATCATATACCAAATATGTACATATGTGCATATATATATATATATATATATATATATATATATATATATATATATATATATATATATATATATATATATATATATATATATATATATATATATATATATATATATATATATGTATATATATATATATATATATATATATATATATATATATATATATATATATATATATGTATGTATGTATACATTGTGTGTGTGTGTGTGTGTGCGTTTATAAATTATTCATATGGTGTTTTTATTCATGTATATCCTGACTGAGGTGTGTCAAATACATATATAAACAATATTTTTATTTTTATTTATTTTTTCATAAGTACTGCTTGAGAGAGAACATCTTGTTTCTGAAACATGTCAGCACGCCCCTAGTGAGAAGAAGAGGGGGGAGAGGAAAAATTGGTAGAGGCCTCACTACATTCGTCACCACACTCATCACTACCATAACATAACACAGATTATCATCAGCTTCCTTCACTCTTCCAAAAACCTGGTGAGTCTTTGTGGTTTTCTGATTCGTGCGACGCAAACATCATCTCATTCATATATCCTCCAGTATGTCCGAAGTACTGCCCCAAAGGCTACAGGGGTGTATCCAGCCCTTGATCACATCGAGGAAGCTGGACTCCCCTGAGCCATGGGGGTAATAACTTCACTCCAGTGTTCCAAGCAGAACCATAAGGGCTCTGAACAGCCCAGCTAGCCATCGTGCCAGCAAAAATTTCGTCATCATCTCATTCATCTGGAAAATTAACTGACTAGATGCAGGCGGAAACATTAAAACGACGTTCAAAATCTCAATATTGATGGAAAAAAGTGAATGCCTTAAGTCTATAATAACACTAATAATATATATAATCTTTAAGGAAGGAAAGGAAATGTCTAGCAGCTCTCCCGTCTGCCACACACACACGGAGACGGAAAATGTTGACGGAAACCAGAAAATATCGTTCAAACCTTCAATATTGGTGGAAAAAGTGGTAGTGTAACATCCCCATAAGCCTATAATAACACTATTAATATATATAATCTTTAAGGAAGGGAGGGAAATGTCAAATACATAAATCAATCCAGCGCGTGATCCCACGGACTTGATGCAAGTGGAAATAAACAAAAAAGCCTTAGCGGCCCTCCCGTCAAAAGTCCCGTGTTCCACACACACACACACACACACAGTCTGATTGACGGCGCAGACGAAAAATGTTGACGGAAACCTGAACACATCGTTCAAACCTTCAATATTGGTGGAAAAAGTGGTAGTGTTACACCCCTTTAAGCCTATAATAACACTATTAATATATATAATCTTTAAGGAAAGGAAGAAAATGTCAAATACATAAATCAATCCAGCGCGTGATCCCACGGACTTGATGCGGGCGTATAGCTGAGTTAAAAGTTTATCCTTGGAACTAACTGTAACTGACCTGTAGTTTGAGGCTAGGTTGGTGAGTGCTGTGTGCTAGAGAAGGTTAGGATGTAGTTGTAGTGTGTAATTCGGGTTAGTCTACGTTGGACATGAACTCTGAGCAAGACGGTGACGGGCGTGATATAAGATGGGTTGGTAAATCAGAATTAATCACACTACCCCCTTACTGGTGAAATAGAGGTATTTGTAGTGTTAATTAATTTCTTTTACCCATTTGAAAACCTCAGTCATATCCCCTTTTGCCCTCCTCTCTAGGGAGTGAAGATTAAAACGTTTTAACTTTCAAAGCATATCAAAATCACAAGAACACTTAAAAACTACGTTAATACATATAGATTTTAACCTAAAAATAATAAGAACAAAACAAAAGAGTTGATTATTCATAAAAAAAAAATAGTGAAGAAACTTTTAAAAGGGTCCAAAATTATAATCTGATATCGAGACATTACAGGAACCTATACACTGTATACAGGAAAAAAGCAAATGGCGGCTATAAGTGGACGATTAAGCGGTGAAATTCCTTGTAATACCTCTGATGGCGGCTTGGAGGTAGTTAGGAGGCTTTACCCGATGGTTAACGAAGACGAGACACCATTATCTAGATGCTGGAGCAGTAAAGATAAGTACAGCTTTATCGGGCTGTTTCAAAACAATCTCAGAGTACATTACAAAGGTTCGTGGATATGGAAGTCTTTGTTTATATTATTAATATTAAGGTTATTTACTCTCTAGGAGGCGTGAAGGGGGCTGGGGGTCTATGGGGTGAGGATTAATGGTGTGGGGGTATGTTGGGAGTTTGTTTATAGGTTGGGGAAGGATACATTTGGTTGGAGAAATTCTTTGTTTGGGTGATCAGCTGATTCTGGTGTTGGGTGGATCCAACCATATCTCCTCACTCACCTCCTTTCTAACTCTTCCCTATAACCCTCTACTGCCCCCTATAACCCCTTACTACATCCCTTTTACCTTCACTTTCCTCTACATATTAATTGAGAAAAAAATATTTGATCGTAATTTTAGCTCAATATATAATATAAATATTTTATTTTAGAATGTGTGTCCTTCGACCTTCTTCCACATTTTCCTTCCACTTTTACATACACTTTTCTCCTCCACATGATATCGATGGAGAGAGAATTGAGACAAAATCATATATCTACGTAATTTCAATTCAATAATTTTTTCCTTTTTTTAATTGATTTTTGGCCACTCAGTGTAGATAATTTCATGGTTAGCTTCAGACAGGGTGTTGTGCAGGTGGCTATAGGTGTTACAAGGTTAGGTCCAAGGGTTAGATTTCTGGTTGTGTTTGAACAGTGTCCCAGCAGGGGAGAAGGGGGGTTAGGTTAAGGTTAGGGATTAATTTTTTTTTTTTCTTATTTTTATTATTTATTCATTTATTTATTTATTTATTTTAATATTGCTTAATTGTTTTTTCTGAATTTGTTGTTGTGATTTCAGATTTCAGGGTATAGATAGAGATGACAGGTTAGGTTAAGTTAGAATAGTGTCAGAGTGGGGTGATCCAGGGGGGTGCAGCCCCCCTTTTAGTATAGGTTTCCGACAGTGTAATATGGGGCTAGAAATGCTTCTAACAGTGTCATCTAGACCCTGAGACAGTTTAGTTACGTGTGGTGTATTGGTTGAAACTGCAAATTTACCTTATTATTATTACACAGACACATACATATATTTTCACACCATAAACACCCCCCAACACACACACACACACACACACACACACACACACACACACACACACACACACACACACACATATATTTTCACACCATAAACACCCCCCAACACACACACACACATACATTTTCTAACGCATACTCTATCCCAAACGGCTCTCGAGAAAGATCCGGCTCTTCTCGTTCATCTGGAAGAGCCGGCTCTAAGGGCCGATTTCACAGTCGCTTCGTTTTGTTCCGCCCCTTACCAATGAGCAGCGATCTCCATCACCAACAACAAATCCGATTTCACAGTCGTCTTTCGCGGTTTTGTTTTGATGAAACCATACCAGAGATTGGAACCTTTGGTAACGCAGGCTTGTGAGCTGGGGGACCTCCCCAATGGAGGTTAACAAAGCAATTTTTAGCAAATAAAACTAATTATTATCTCTGTATAGCTATATTATTTCCTAAAATATATGTGAAAAATTATTTAACAATACAGTAACATGTTGGATAGGTGTAATGATAATATGAAAAATGTTTAGAAGAATTTGGATGGCGGCGCGAAATCATGTCATCACCTCACCAGCTGATAAGCGTTAAAATTGTCAACCAGACGTACTTACATCTGTTATACCTCCTTACCGTGATATTCCTGCTATGTATGCTTAGGGCATATGGAATTTGTTACCAAATTAATGGTAGGCGTTGAGCAGTGCATGTGTAAGGCGATGAGGAAGAGAAAAATAAGTTTTCGGAAAAACAGTATCTCTTATTTACAAAGTGTCCTCTTATTTACAAGACAAAACTTTATTATTATGCTATATTTCAATGTGTTTTAAATTAACATGATAACTGTTTTTCGGCAAAATGATCAAACTAAAAATAAATCATGAAACATGACCTAACCTTACGTCCTGAGGACTTCGCCCGCTGGACCCCCTGATCATTAAAATTCTAATATTACGGTTGTTTCTTAATTTGCTTACCTAATTTAACTATCTAAATACTCAGAGAGATAAAAGATCTACACGATGAAATAGGTAAGAATGTCTGGAGGATGCTATTTACCGAAATACTGAGAAAAATAGTAGTTGGGTTGATTTATTAATGTGCCAGTTATATCAGGAAACCAGTGAAGGCTGTGAACAACATTCAAACTAGTAAAATGGGAATAAACTTTTCATACCTTTCCCAGTATTATTATTGGTCTTTTTAGTTCCATTTCTTATCAAAGACCTTTACCTATAAAGTAGAGGAGAATAGATTAGGTTAGGTTAGAAGTGTGTGTTTGGTTGGGTTAGGTTAGGCAAGCTGGTGGTGATGATGATAATGATGAAGGTAATGATGAAGTTGTCAATGCAGGTTGTGACAGACAAGTGAGAAATGCTGTGGTGGAAACTTGGTTCTAATTTTGTCTTTCTGTACACCATAATATTTTTTTTTATGTTGTATATAAAGCTATATATAAAGCTGCCATGTCCCATGCTATCCCTTGATGCTCCACTAGACCAAAGTCGCAATCAAAGTTACCTATGTACATTTGAAAGCACTCGAGAGTTGACGATGAATATGGAGGATCCGTGGAAATTGATCTCTGGACTTACCTCTCCATATGTTTATAATTTTGAGACTTTAGCACTACTCAGATATAACATATATATATATATATATATATATATATATATATATATATATATATATATATATATATATATATATATATATATATATTTCCATAATGAAACTGCACACTCAAGTAAAGTTAGGAAAGTAAAGAAACAAATAAATTATATGAAATAAATATGTTTTGACTTAACCATATTTAAAATATAATATATATATATATATATATATATATATATATATATATATATATATATATATATATATATATATATATATATTATATTTGAAATATGGTTAAGTCAAAACATATTCATTTCATATAATTTATTTGTTTCTTTATTTTCCTAACTTTATTTGAGTGTGCAGTTTCATTATGGAAATATATATATATATATATATATATATATATATATATATATATATATATATATATATATATATATATATATATATATATTCTTTCTCTTTTACTAATAAAATAAATATTTCCATTTAAAAAATAAATACATCTTTGTCTTAACAAATAAATATTAAATTCAATGCCTTCATAGTGTTCAAATAACAATTACTACTAAATAAATCAATAAATAAAATAAAACTTAATAGTACATGTAATGCTTCCTTTGTTACAAACAAAATAAAAAAAATTTCATTGCCCTTGAAAAAAAAACTGTGTGTGTGTGTTTAGTGTTTTGTTGCATCAATATATTCAACAACTTTGCCACACAGAGTAACCACAGCACTGCCTCATTTTCTCTAATGAGGCCCACAAGAGTAATCTTGTTCTCGTAAGTGAGTGGTGTTGCCTTCTCTCGTGGAGTGCTCATTTTTATTTTGTCGTCTGTCTTGAGTGTCTTCCACTCAGCTGATGCAATGTTTACATTTCCCGCTGCTCCGGCATACCAACATTACCGAATCAGAGTTTTTGATCGACACCAGGTTGGGGATTGCCGATACCAACAAAACAACGACTGTGAAATCGGATCGAGGTATTGGTAAGGCCGCTTACCAGATTGGTAAGGCGTGTTGTTAAGCGCGTTACCAGACGACTGTGAAATCGGCTCTAAGAACCGACTCGTTCACAAAGCGCCCATCACTACTGAGACAGTCTAGCTGGAGCCGCGGTGAGGGTAGGAGTGTTGTCGCTTGATGTCCGTGCGTGCGTGTGTCTGTGTGTGTCATGAGTTGTGAGTGTGTTCATACGGTTGTTCACTATGAGGCAAGTACGTAAAACCTCATATTACGTGTGGTTCTTAGGTGCTGGAGAGAGTAGGGGCCTGCGAGGAGGTGAATGTGTTCGGCCCGTCTTAGCGTGTCTGTTGGCGCGCGAACGCACGTCAAAGTAACTTTACAAATCACCGGCCGTTGTATTCCTGTTCTAGCTGCTGCCGAGGGGGGCGGCGCTCTCTCAAGGCACTTCATCCCCGCTGCTGCTATAACTTACGTGCAGCAAGAAGGTAGGCCTAACGATGATATAATTAGCGCTGTATTACTACTCTATAATCCTGCTACGCGCTGTCCTGTCCATCTACATGCCTATAGATGTGACTGTACGGATACTGCACGGCTATTACGTGCACATCTAACCCCTCCTCCTCTTTCTCCCTCTCCCCCTCCCCCTCCCCCTCCCCCTCCCCCTCCCCCTCCCCCTCCCCCTCCCCCTCCTCCTCCTCCTCCTCCTCCTCCTCCTCCTCATCCTCCTCCTCCTCCTCCTCCTCCTCCTCCTCCTCCTCCTCCTCCTCCTCCTCCTCTTACTCATTAGCTACTACTATTACTATTACTATTACTACTTGTTTTATTCTAATACTAATACTACTTATATTTATACTACTAATACTACTACTTATACTACTACTACTACTTATACTACTAATACTACTACTTATACTACTACTACTACTACTACTGCTACTACTTATACTACTACTACTACTTATACTACTACTACTACTACTTATACTACTACTACTGCTACCACTGCTACTACTACTACTACTACTTATACTACTACTACTTATACTTATACTTATAATATGTTGGACGACTTACTGGAGTAAGTGTGGTATGCGAGATGTATGTGGGTGTTAATATTAAGTTAATTAAACGTCAGATCTGAACCGAAGGAAAAATATGTTAGAGAGTACTGGTTGAAGAAAGAAAGAAAAAAAAAAAATAATGGTGTCAAAACAGATTCCATGAATTTAATAGGAATATAGCGTGAATCAGTGTTTAAACTGAGGAGGGGGTGGGAGGGAGGGTTGGAAAACATATCGTACCGCGCTGCCGAAGCCCTGAGTCCTTCCCTTTGCATCTCTTATTTGTAAATTTTAATCAAATCTACGTTATTGCTTCGTGTGTGTGTGTGTGTGTGTGTGTGTGTGTGTGTGTGTGTGTGTGTGTGTGTGTGAACGATTGTTATTCTATCTCTCTCTCTGTCTCTGTCTCTCTCTCTCTCTCTCTCTCTCTCTCTCTCTCTCTCTCTCTCTCTCTCTCTCTCACTCTCACTCTCACTCTCACTCTCACTCTCACTCTCACTCACTTTCACTCTCACTCTCACTCTCTCTCTGTATGTGTGTGTAACTGAACAAGTGTGTGTGTGTGTGTGTGCGTTTAAGGACAGCTAGATTTTTCACACGAATTTCACCTTGGCTCTCTCTCTCTCTCTCTCTCTCTCTCTCTCTCTCTCTCTCTCTCTCTCTCTCTCTCTCTCTCTCTCTCTCTCTCTCTCTCTCTCTCTCTGTAAATGTCACCTGATAGAAAAAAAGCGCGACTTACAATTACTATCATCATCATCATCAGCATCATTATTTCCTCTTCCCTCTCTTTCCCTGGCCTAATTTGCCTAAGTTTTCCTTAAGTTTCCCTTAATAAGTGTTCAGGGAAACAAGGGATTACCAGCTAGCCTTAAAAAACACCCTCAATTTCTCCCTGTGTAACATCTGTTAATGGTCAGCTGGGAAGGGAAATTTCATGGTAATTTACTTTCGATCTATTTCCACCTGTTTCCCGTGTATGTGGGGGGTTTGTGATGGAGGAATGGGTAGATGGGTGATGTGGGAATGGGTGATTATGCGGGTGTTCATCTGGGTGAAGGAATGGGTGAGATATGGGTGATTTAGTGAGATTAACTTTTTTGGTGGGTAAATATTTCGCATGGTTTTATCAATTTAATCTTTAATTATTTTGAATTCTGTTATCTCTATGTGAGTTTGTCTTACATTATCTTGTAGAGCATTTAATTTTACGTTTATTAAGTGCCTTGTAAGTTGTCGTAGTGGTTTAGGTAAAGCTGGAAAGTGAACATATTGCAAACATTTATTTTTATTATTATTATTATTTATTCGTTTTGTCTGTTTGTTTATCCGTATTTATTACACTCTCTCTCTCTCTCTCTCTCTCTCTCTCTCTCTCTCTCTCTCTCTCTCTCTCTCTCTCTCTCTCTCTCTCTCTCTCTCTCATTCTCATTCTCTCTTTCTCATTATCATTCTCTCATTATCATTCTCTCATTCTCTCTCTCTCTCTCTCTCTCTCTCTCTCTCTCTCTCTCTCTCTCTCTCTCTCTCTCTCTCTCTCTCTCTCTCGCTCGCTCTCTCGCTCTCGCTCTCGCTCTCTCTCTATGTCTGTTTCATCATTATTTTTTTATCTTTAAGGAAGAGATTTTATTTTTTATTTTAATCAATTTATTAAGCCCGAAGGCAACATACCTATATAGTAACATTGATGGCAGGGCACGCTAAACACACACACACACACACACACACACACACACAGTTAGTTAGTTTGTTAGTTAGTTGATTAGTTACTTAGTTTATTGACAAAAGAACACATTACACAAACAAAAAACAAAAAAGTTAGTCCATATTTATGTCCAATAGACATAATTTGGTTTCTTTTCATTGTAGAGGAAATATCTTTGAATTTCTTCCGATACATAACTGCACACTTCCTTTATATGAGAGTCATCATTCAACTTGACTGTCAACACATAAACAAAGCCTCTGTTAGGCAGGTGTACGACTGCTCGTTTCTATCCTCCGGTTATGTGACATCAGTCTCAGTCTTGAGAAGGAATGTTGTATTGTCTCTCTAAGCCAGTGGTCCCCAAACTTTTTTCTATCATTACCCCCTGCACCCAGTTGAACCATCCAGATTTCCCCTTCATGTGTACTTATACAGGAAACAAGCTTGAGACACTGAATCAATATAGGCCGGGTATGTTTATGTCAGATGCTTCCGGCTAACTGACTATTCGTAACACTGTGTAACACCATTCCACCCTCCCCTCAGAGCTTAAGTTTGGACGTGAACCCAACCTGGGCAATGACTTATAAAGCAAAGACTTCCTCTCAGACAAGCCTAAGCACACAATCCTAATCACATTATGCTTTACACAATACACAAGAAGTCACATGGAGTGTAGGACAAAATTTCCTTACCTAGGATACAAAATTCTTGCTGACAAAACCATCCCATGAATATATATAATATATATATATATATATATATATATATATATATATATATATATATATATATATATATATATATATATATATCATAATTCTTTGTCTTATTATTTGTAATGTATGAATATTTCTGAGATGCAAATTATTACATTCATTATATGATAACCCCAATCACAAAAAATCTTACTTAACTTAACCTAACCGGTAAAGATTCGTTTCCTTAACCACTCAATATTTCCTTACCTTTATAATGCACTGCAAATTTAATATCAGAAACTTGTTCAAATTACTTCAAACAATTATGCCACAGAATTACAGGAAAAGAATCAACATTTTTATTAGGTTACGTTAGGTTTGATGAAATTTTGATAAGTTTAGTTAGGTTTGATCGGGTTAGTTTTAGTTAGACTAGTGTGTGTGTGTGTGTGTGTGTGTGTGTGTGTGTGTGTGTGTGTGTGTGTGAGTGTGTGTGTGTGTGTGTGTGTGTGTGTGTGTGTGTGTGTGTGTGTGTGTGTGTGTGTGTGTGTGTGTGTGTGTGTGTGTGTGTGAGCTGGGTCTTGGCCAGGCAAGGGCGTTAAGAGCCAACTGGACGTCACACATCATTACTGCAAGCAGGATGCCGTAAATTTAGCACAACGGCAGGACATGGCACACGCTGCACTCTTGTCTGCCTGCACTCAACCATCAACATGTTTGTGGTGTGCGCGGAGACTGACCCGAACACACTGGCAATGGTTTCCAGGACTGGCCGTGGAAAATTGACGAAGGGCACGGGATAGATGCTCCACAACTGACCCGAGAAACAGGATGGAATGGGTGGCAGGAGGGAAGGGAGGCTGCAGACCGTCAAGTAGATTTTATAGAATAGGGTGATAGTGATATTATGTACTGAGAACCTTATATTACCTAAGGGGATGGTGTGGGCGTGGTGATGGATGGAGGGGGTGGTGGTGGTGTGTGATTACTTCTTGTAGGTGTCGGTTTGAGTGACATCATTTGGTGACAAACACACACACACACACACACACACACACACACACACACACACACACATACCTTAATTCCCAAGGGTGCCTCGCCATGGGATTAAGAGAGAGAGAGAGAGAGAGCGAGCCATTAATATTATCATTATTATTATTATTATTATTATTTATAGTAGTAATTGTATTGTTATTGTTTCTATCAGTAATTATCATTATTGATATAACTATTATTGTCATTATTATTGTTATCAATATTATCATTATTATTGTTGTAATTATTATTATTATTATTATTATTATTATTTTTACTATTACTATTATCAATATAATTTTATTTGCTATTATCATTATTATTAATATTATTATTATTATCATTATTATCATTATCATTATTAATATAATTTTCCTTATCATTATTAGTATTATTAATGATATTATAATTATTATCATTATTATGATTATTATGATCATTCTTCCCACCAAGTGTCCCATTCCTCTCTTTCTTTTTTTTCTTCTCTTTCTCTCTCTCAACTAAAATTTTAGCCTAAATACAAGGATATCGCTTCTGGACGTGTGTATCCTTAGGCTATTTACAAAGTCGCATTCCCATGGGAGTAACCCTCACACACCTATACCTTCCTCCTCTCTCTCTCTCTCTCTCTCTCTCTCTCTCTCTCTCTCTCTCTCTCTCTCTCTCTCTCTCTCTCTCTCTCTCTCTCTCTCTCTCTCTCTCTGACACACACACACACACACACACACAGACACACACACACACACACACACACACACACACACACACACACACACCTATTTGTATATTTAAATTATGTCTTATAAGACTATTTCTATTCACCTTTTAAATACAAATAAATTTTAGAATTATTGAGAGAGAGAGAAGAGAGAGAGAGAGAGAGAGAGAGAGAGAGAGAGAGAGAGAGAGAGAGAGAGAGAGAGAGAGAGAGAGAGAGAGAGAGAGAGAGAGATAATTTGGGGATTAAGATGAAGGAGGGGTCACTGGCGTTCAGCCAATGACAGATCCCATGAAAAAGGAGGTGACATATGTCGCCTGATTCGGTATTTTGGTTAGAAAGAGTCTGGTACACTATCCCTGCGATCACTGTGAAGGTTAGGGAGATCCTCGCAGGGATTCCAGGGGACTGTACCTGACCTTATCCAACCATGTGAGATCAACTATAAGACACGGTGCACGATTATTATCTTTCACCTTAGCGTTGAAGGAGGGTATGTGTGAGAGGGAAAGGAGGGGCTTGTACCCAGCCAGGTGTTGGTATGTCATGCTTTTGAGTGGAGTGTATACAAAAGTGGTGCACAGACGTCCGTAGGGGGGACAAGGAGGCAATTTGTCCCTTTCTTAGAAAATACAAAGTGAGTTTGGAACTTTTCCTATCGTGTATTTTTTTTCCCAAGAACAATTTTGGTACAAGTTTTCATAATGTGTCGAAATTTTGATCATACCTAAACCTAAACAAAACTAACGCTTCCCCACTTAGACTTCTTGGCCGAAATCATGTTTTTCTTTTCTTAATTACTAAAAATATTAGGTTTACGTGAAACGGGTATAGAATATTAAAGAAAGAACAAGAGGCGCACATTCCTTTGGACTATAGTGCAATGAAATTGGAATGCAAATAGAAGTGTAAGAATGGAAAACATATTTTCAATCTGTTATAATTTGCTAACAGTTATATAAAGAGAAACACTGATGAAATATATTATATAGATTTAGTTTGGTAATCTCTATGTATCTCTAAAATGTATATATATTTAAAATAAGGATATCATATACAAGTATTGAAAATAAAACCTTTATTTGGTAAAAGTGAACAAATAACAACTACAAAGCGCTACTAACTACTAACGGGCGGGGGCCAACCACCTCAAACCTCCATTGAGCCTACCGGCGACACGGAAAAAACAACAACAAACATTCTAATAAATAAAATGAACTACACCCTCGCTTGAACCTGGGAGCTTCATGCTTTATAAACATTGTCTCACTCATCTTGCTTGCTTTTCTTTGGTATTCGTAGTTTGGTAAACTTGCAAACAAGTTGGCAGTGTTAGTGCGTGCAGGGCCAGGTGTGTGTTTCCGTGGTGCAGTGTTATAGTTAAGGCCTCTTCTATTTGCGTGAATCCGTTTCAGATCACTGAATCTGGGTGGGGCTTGGCCGCTCTGGGCGGGGCTTAGCTGCGAAATCGTGTTCTATTTACCATCTTAACCCGTGATCTGTAACAGATTCCTGAATCCGTCGAATCTGATTTGGGAGGTGGGTTATAGCAGACGACACTCGTTCGCGGGTTTTTTGCACCAGCCTGAGCCAGCCTCTTCTCAGAAGTTAATATTGATATATACCTCCAATAAAACAGTGTATATATACGAGGAAGATAGTAAGCGGTAGAGAAATGTAGGAATGTTACTGTAGGGACATAATTGTATAATAGTGGTGATGAATATAAAAAACAAAGGAGATATATAACAGCAGCCTCTTCTCGGAATCTATTATTAATATATACCTCCAATAAAAACAGTGTATATATACGAGAAAGATATTAAGTGGTAGAAAATTGTTTGAGAAATACTACTGTAGGCTTAAAATTGTATAATAATGGTGATGAATACCAGAAACGAAGGAGATATAACAGCAGCCTCTAACCGGATTATTTATTTTCTTTGAATTTTGATATATACTCCCAAGAAAACAACTTACTTGTACGTGAAAGAGATTAAATGGTACAAAAATTCTGCATAAATGTTAGTGTAGGTACAAACATATGTATAACCGCAGCATATGAATAGTTAAATAAGATATCCCCAAAGTTTATTTTGGTTAAGGGGAAACTCTACTCTACATTGATATACACATGATTCTGACACTCATTACCCAAATAAATAGTTAATAAGATATCCCCATTCCCCATCTTCTCCCAATAAACATGAGGACATGTGGGAATGTAAGGTTTTTTGGCTGGATGTAAAAGTAAAGTTTTACCCAAATCTAACCTAACCAGGAAAAGCCTATCGGCGCTACAGATTAGACATATACAAAAATAAGGGGTATTTCTTTACAACTACTGCTCCACCTCTTTATTATAAACATGAAGTCTTACATACTATACATAGTGCACTCAACACATCTGTGAAGGTTTTAGGGGCTGCTTACCATTATTTACCTCGCAAAAAGTCTTTGAAGTTATGTTATGTTGGTTAAGTTAGGTAAAGTTATGGTTAGGTTAAGGTTGTTAGGTTGGTTTGCGGTTATGTTAAGTTAAGTTTGGTGCGGTTCAGTTAGGTTCGGTTACATAAGATTTTTACATTATAATACCCAAACCCCGAAAAATACTAATTTGCGAACCCTAACCTCCGGGTGATAAAATGTAAAAATCTTATATAATCGAACCTAACTGAACCTAACCATAACATAACCGTAACCTAATAACTTTAACATAACCATAACTTGACATAACCTAACCAACCTAACATAACCTATTATAACTTCAAAGAAGTTTTGCGAGCTAAATAATGGTGAGCACCGCCAGAAACCTTCACAGATATGTTGAGTACACTATGTATAGTATATTTATAATAAAGAGGTGGAGCAGTATTTGTAAAGAAATAATAGGTGTAACATTGTCAAGGTTAACCTTGAGGTTCATCAGACTTGAATCTACTTTTCAAGAATCTAATGGTGTTTTCAATAACACATTTAGTTATATAAAGATTTTTTTATTGTACAATAAGCAGGTTGGTGATAATTAGGGATGCCGCTGTCACCCTAAATGCATCAGGAAATGAAAGTTGTAACTCTCAACACTTCCTTGGAGAAGTGACTAGTGTGACGGCTGCAGGGGCAGCGAGCCAGCGACTGGCCTCTCATTGTTATTGTTTTGATCCAGCGAATCCAAAACAGATTCTGCTGTTCTATTTGCACCCAATTAATCCAAAACAGATTCGGATTCAGAGCTGAATCCGGAGTAGATTATTGAGAACAAATAAAAGAGGCCTTTAGTTTGAAGTAGGTGGCGACATCCAAAGTATATATACTATATCAATAGTATATATACTTTGGCGATATCAGCCAGGCCTGTCCTGGGCAGCTGGTGCCATTGTCAAGTGTGATGACAGGCCTGGACACCCACGCCTATCAATGGTCTGAAGCCAAGGTTACCGATGGCTAGTGTAACTTTACCAAAACATTGTTTTAGGATTACATTTTTATCTTCATGAATGTTTTGTATTTTTCGTTTAGTATTTCATGTGAGTTGTGTAGCTTACTTCAGTTATGAAATTTTGTTTATGTAACAGTCTGACTCAGTCTTTCAGCAACAGTCTGTTTCCTTTCCTTTGTAACAGTCTGAATCAGTCTTTCAGCAACAGTCTGTTTCCTTTCCTTTGTAACAGTCTGACTCAGTCTTTCAGCAACAGTCTGTTTCCTTTCCTTTGTAACAGTCTGAATCAGTCTTTCAGCAACAGTCTGTTTCCTTTCCTTTGTAACAGTCTGACTCAGTCTTTCAGCAACAGTCTGTTTCCTTTCCTTTGTAACAGTCTGAATCAGTCTTTCAGCAACAGTCTGTTTCCTTTCCTTTGTAACAGTCTGACTCAGTCTTTCAGCAACAGTCTGTTTCCTTTCCTTTGTAACAGTCTGACTCAGTCTTTCAGCAACAGTCTGTTTCCTTTCCTTTGTAACAGTCTGACTCAGTCTTTCAGCAACAGTCTGTTTCCTTTCCTTTGTAACAGTCTGAATCAGTCTTTCAGCAACAGTCTGTTTCCTTTCCTTTGTAACAGTCTGAATCAGTCTTTCAGCAACAGTCTGTTTCCTTCCCTTTGTAACAGTCTGAATCAGTCTTTCAGCAACAGTCTGTTTCCTTTCCTTTGTAACAGTCTGACTCAGTCTTTCAGCAACAGTCTGTTTCCTTTCCTTTGTAACAGTCTGAATCAGTCTTTCAGCAACAGTCTGTTTCCTTTCCTTTGTAACAGTCTGAATCAGTCTTTCAGCAACAGTCTGTTTCCTTTCCTTTGTAACAGTCTGACTCAGTCTTTCAGCAACAGTCTGTTTCCTTTCCTTTGTAACAGTCTGACTCAGTCTTTCAGCAACAGTCTGTTTCCTTTCCTTTGTAAAAGTCTGAATCAGTCTTTCAGCAACAGTCTGTTTCCTTCCCTTTGTAACAGTCTGACTCAGTCTTTCAGCAACAGTCTGTTTCCTTTCCTTTGTAAAAGTCTGAATCAGTCTTTCAGCAACAGTCTGTTTCCTTTCCTTTGTAACAGTCTGACTCAGTCTTTCAGCAACAGTCTGTTTCCTTTCCTTTGTAACAGTCTGACTCAGTCTTTCAGCAACAGTCTGTTTCCTTTCTTTTGTAACAGTCTGAATCAGTCTTTCAGCAACAGTCTGTTTCCTTTCCTTTGTAACAGTCTGACTCAGTCTTTCAGCAACAGTCTGTTTCCTTTCCTTTGTAAAAGCCTGAATCAGTCTTTCAGCAACAGTCTGTTTCCTTTCCTTTGTAACAGTCTGAATCAGTCTTTCAGCAACAGTCTGTTTCCTTCCCTTTGTAACAGTCTGAATCAGTCTTTCAGCAACAGTCTGTCTCTTTGTCTTTGTAACAGTCTGACTCAGTCTTTCAGCAACAGTCTGTTTCCTTTCCTTTGTAACAGTCTGAATCAGTCTTTCAGCAACAGTCTGTTTCCTTTCCTTTGTAACAGTCTGAATCAGTCTTTCAGCAACAGTCTGTTTCCTTTCCTTTGTAACAGTCTGAATCAGTCTTTCAGCAACAGTCTGTTTCCTTTCCTTTGTAAAAGTCTGAATCAGTCTTTCAGCAACAGTCTGTTTCCTTTCCTTTGTAACAGTCTGAATCAGTCTTTCAGCAACAGTCTGTTTCCTTTCCTTTGTAACAGTCTGACTCAGTCTTTCAGCAACAGTCTGTTTCCTTTCCTTTGTAACAGTCTGACTCAGTCTTTCAGCAACAGTCTGTTTCCTTTCCTTTGTAAAAGCCTGAATCAGTCTTTCAGCAACAGTCTGTTTCCTTTCCTTTGTAACAGTCTGACTCAGTCTTTCAGCAACAGTCTGTTTCCTTTCCTTTGTAACAGTCTGACTCAGTCTTTCAGCAACAGTCTGTTTCCTTTCCTTTGTAACAGTCTGACTCAGTCTTTCAGCAACAGTCTGTTTCCTTTCCTTTGTAAAAGCCTGAATCAGTCTTTCAGCAACAGTCTGTTTCCTTTCCTTTGTAACAGTCTGAATCAGTCTTTCAGCAACAGTCTGTTTCCTTTCCTTTGTAACAGTCTGAATCAGTCTTTCAGCAACAGTCTGTTTCCTTTCCTTTGTAAAAGTCTGAATCAGTCTTTCAGCAACAGTCTGTTTCCTTTCCTTTGTAACAGTCTGAATCAGTCTTTCAGCAACAGTCTGTTTCCTTTCCTTTGTAACAGTCTGAATCAGTCTTTCAGCAACAGTCTGTTTCCTTTCCTTTGTAACAGTCTGAATCAGTCTTTCAGCAACAGTCTGTTTCCTTTCCTTTGTAACAGTCTGACTCAGTCTTTCAGCAACAGTCTGTTTCCTTTCCTTTGTAACAGTCTGAATCAGTCTTTCAGCAACAGTCTGTTTCCTTTCCTTTGTAACAGTCTGAATCAGTCTTTCAGCAACAGTCTGTTTCCTTTCCTTTGTAACAGTCTGACTCAGTCTTTCAGCAACAGTCTGTTTCCTTTCCTTTGTAACAGTCTGAATCAGTCTTTCAGCAACAGTCTGTTTCCTTTCCTTTGTAACAGTCTGAATCAGTCTTTCAGCAACAGTCTGTTTCCTTTCCTTTGTAACAGTCTGAATCAGTCTTTCAGCAACAGTCTGTTTCCTTTCCTTTGTAACAGTCTGACTCAGTCTTTCAGCAACAGTCTGTTTCCTTTCCTTTGTAACAGTCTGAATCAGTCTTTCAGCAACAGTCTGTTTCCTTTCCTTTGTAAAAGTCTGAATCAGTCTTTCAGCAACAGTCTGTTTCCTTTCCTTTGTAACAGTCTGAATCAGTCTTTCAGCAACAGTCTGTTTCCTTCCCTTTGTAACAGTCTGAATCAGTCTTTCAGCAACAGTCTGTCTCTTTGTCTTTGTAACAGTCTGACTCAGTCTTTCAGCAACAGTCTGTTTCCTTTCCTTTGTAACAGTCTGACTCAGTCTTTCAGCAACAGTCTGTTTCCTTTCCTTTGTAACAGTCTGACTCAGTCTTTCAGCAACAGTCTGTTTCCTTTCCTTTGTAACAGTCTGAATCAGTCTTTCAGCAACAGTCTGTTTCCTTTCCTTTGTAACAGTCTGAATCAGTCTTTCAGCAACAGTCTGTTTCCTTCCCTTTGTAACAGTCTGACTCAGTCTTTCAGCAACAGTCTGTTTCCTTTCCTTTGTAAAAGTCTGAATCAGTCTTTCAGCAACAGTCTGTTTCCTTTCCTTTGTAACAGTCTGACTCAGTCTTTCAGCAACAGTCTGTTTCCTTTCCTTTGTAACAGTCTGACTCAGTCTTTCAGCAACAGTCTGTTTCCTTTCCTTTGTAACAGTCTGTTTCTTTGTCTTTGTAAAAGTCTGAATCAGTCTTTCAGCAACAGTCTGTCTCTTTGTCTTTGTAAAAGTCTGAATCAGTCTTTCAGCAACAGTGTGTTTCCTTCCCTTTGTAACAGTCTGACTCAGTCTTTCAGCAACAGTCTGTTTCCTTTCCTTTGTAACAGTCTGACTCAGTCTTTCAGCAACAGTCTGTTTCCTTTCCTTTGTAACAGTCTGAATCAGTCTTTCAGCAACAGTCTGTTTCCTTTCCTTTGTAACAGTCTGAATCAGTCTTTCAGCAACAGTCTGTTTCCTTTCCTTTGTAACAGTCTGAATCAGTCTTTCAGCAACAGTCTGTTTCCTTTCCTTTGTAAAAGTCTGAATCAGTCTTTCAGCAACAGTCTGTTTCCTTTCCTTTGTAACAGTCTGAATCAGTCTTTCAGCAACAGTCTGTCTCTTTGTCTTTGTAAAAGTCTGAATCAGTCTTTCAGCAACAGTCTGTCTCTTTGTCTTTGTAAAAGTCTGAATCAGTCTTTCAGCAACAGTCTGTTTCTTTGTCTTTGTAAAAGCCTGAATCAGTCTTTCAGCAACAGTCTGTCTCTTTGTCTTTGTAAAAGTCTGAATCAGTCTTTCAGCAACAGTCTGTCTCTTTGTCTTTGTAAAAGTCTGAATCAGTCTTTCAGCAACAGTCTGTTTCTTTGTCTTTGTAAAAGTCTGAATCAGTCTTTCAGCAACAGTCTGTCTCTTTGTCTTTGTAAAAGTCTGAATCAGTCTTTCAGCAACAGTGTGTTTCCTTATCTTTGTAACAGTCTGTTTCCTTGTCTTTGCAAAAGCCTGAATCAGTCTTTCAGCAACAGTCTGTCTCTTTGTCTTTGTAAAAGTCTGAATCAGTCTTTCAGCAACAGTCTGTTTCTTTGTCTTTGTAAAAGCCTGAATCAGTCTTTCAGCAACAGTCTGTCTCTTTGTCTTTGTAAAAGTCTGAATCAGTCTTTCAGCAACAGTCTGTTTCTTTGTCTTTGTAAAAGTCTGAATCAGTCTTTCAGCAACAGTCTGTCTCTTTGTCTTTGTAAAAGTCTGAATCAGTCTTTCAGCAACAGTCTGTCTCTTTGTCTTTGTAAAAGTCTGAATCAGTCTTTCAGCAACAGTGTGTTTCCTTGTCTTTGTAACAGTCTGTTTCCTTGTCTTTGCAAAAGCCTGAATCAGTCTTTCTGTTGTGTCCAATTCTTCTTCACTGGTTATCCATCTTTCACCTTCATCATCATCATCATCATCATCATCATCATCATCCTCCTCCTCTGCTTCCATCTTTCCACTGTCCAATTCTTCTTCACTGATTATCCATCCTTCACCTTCATCATCATCATCATCTTCATCTTCATCCTCCTCTGCTTCCATCTTTCCACTGTCCAATTCTTCTTCACTTGTTATCCATCCTTCACCTTCATCATCATCATCATCATCATCATCATCTTCATCATCTTCATCCTTCTCTGCTTCCATCTTTCCACTGTCCAATTCTTCTTCACTTGTTATCCATCCTTCACCTTCATCATCATCATCATCATCATCATCATCATCATCATCTTCCTCCTCCTCTGCTTCCATCATTCCACTGTCCAATTCTTCTTCACTGGTTATCCATCCTTCACCTTCACCTTCATCATCATCATCATCTTCCTCCTCCTCTGCTTCCATCATTCCACTGTCCAATTCTTCTTCACTGGTTATCCATCCTTCATCATCATCATCATCATCATCATCATCATCATCATCATCTTCATTCTTCTCTGCTTCCATCTTTCCACTATCCAATTCTTCTTCACTTGTTATCCATCCTTCACCTTCATCTTCATCATTATCATCATCATCTTCATCCTTCTCTGTTTCCATCTTTCCACTGTCCAATTCTTCTTCACTTGTTATCCATCCTTCACCTTCATCTTCATCATCATCATCTTCATCCTTCTCTGTTTCCATCTTTCCACTGTCCAATTCTTCTTCACTGGTTATCCATCCTTCACCTTCATCATCATCTTCGTCCTTCACTATTTCATTGTTCTTCATTTCCGTGTGTTCTTCAGCTTCCTCGTTAGTTCGATACAGCTTCACAAGAGTGTTGAGATGGTTCATCAAGTTGAAACGTTGACTTTCATTCTCGTAGCATTCCATCTCCTCAAAATAAATGAGACGATACTGCCACGGCTCGATCACAACAACATTTATGAATGTGTTCACGTGTGTGCGGATGAAATGGAGTTTATGAATCAGCTTCCCGCCACCACGGAATGATGACATCAATTTGGCCGAACGTGCATTGGACGCCATCTTGGTAAAATCTATCATAGGACTAAAAATGTGATCGCAATTCAAACTTTCCTGACAGGTTGGAAGAAAACAAATGCTACCTTTGTTTGCATCTTGGTCAGTATTACTTTTGGGTGAGTGAACTTGTTCGTTATGTTCATCCTCTTGTTCATCCACGTGCACTATTGCCGTAGTAACTCCAGTGATGATGTTGGCATTTGGGAGGATGACAGGGGAAGTGTTCTGTTCTTCCTCACCGTTGTTCTGTTCTTCATCACCGTTGTTCTGTTCTTCATCACCGTTGTTCTGTTTTTCCTCACCGTTGTTCTGTTCTTCACCGTTGTTCTGTTCTTCCTCACCGTTGTTCTGTTCTTCCTCACCGTTGTTATGTTCTTCCTCACCGTTGTTCTGTCCTTCCTCGCTGTTGTTCTGTTGTTTCTCACCGTTATTCTGCTGTGCCCGCGTCCTTCGTCGACAACAGCACCGTTTCCTTAACCAGCGTCGGAGCCGAGACCAGCAGCCTTTCTTTCGATTGGCTGTAAAGTCGTAGTGGTAGTTTGCGTGCTCGCCCAGGACGCAGGTTACCCTCATCTCCTCCTGCCTCGCACACACCCACGGGCAGCAGCAGCACAGCCAAGCCAAGCAGCCTCCCGGGTTCACCTTCTCTTCTCCTCCATGAAAACGTATCACAGTGTATTGCCGTGACAGCGGCTGCAGCGTCACAGGGCCAGGCCTTCGCCAGCCTTCACTCATAGCGTTGGGGATCACTTTCTCCTGATTCTTCATTATTTTGTTATTACAGATATGCTCATCTCGCAAAACAGCGATGCCCAGAATATTGAGGTAGTTTATTTCCACCCTAAAAGACGGATCCACCAACTCCAACCAAAGCTAAAAGTTAAGCACCAATCAGCTCCAAGCTATAGCTTGGAGCTGGTGGATCAGTGATTAATAGCTCTAAGCTAAACACCAATCAGAACCAAACTATAGCTTGGAGCTGGTGGATTAGTGATTAATAGCTCCAAGTTAAGCACCAATCAGGACGCATTTACACACGTCTTATTTATTTTTTATTTATATTTCTTTTTGTATATATATATATATATATATATATATATATATATATATATATATATATATATATATATATATATATATTATTCCTTAACCTGTGGCGATGGTAGGCTTTAGGCTTAATAGAGACGTTAGATTGTTGGCCTCCGCCCAGTTATCTGAAAACAAAGTTCAGATTCGTGTTCAGCATACTAGACAACTTTCATGAGATTCTGAGGTGTAGAAATTTTCATGAACTTTAGGAGGGGAACCCATTGTAATTTTGGCCTATTTTTTTGTAATATCTTGTTAAATATGAGATTTACGTTAAAAAAAAAAAACCTATACAATAGTAATGAAAGAGCTTGTGAAACCCGTTCTAAAGATAGGGAAAAATTGTAGATAGAGAAACGGAATAACAGTCATTCTTTGTATCTTTATATTGTGTACATTAAGTGGGGAGGTTATTTCTATGGATATTTTTTTTTATAAGTATGAAACTAACATCGCCCAGTGGAACAGACACGTGACAAAATATAGAATTCAAATTTGTAATCTTCCAGAAGTGTTGACAAAGTTTTCCTGTATGACGAGAGGAGGGAATGAACCCATGTAGTTTGTGGCATGTGTCCGGTGAGTGAAGACTAGCAACACTGTAACTATCGGTCCTGACTGTTGTGTGTTGTGAAG
>JAXIVD010000152.1:189182-241682 GCA_036785275.1 Cancer borealis | reverse complement strand
TCTTTCTTAGTATGCAAGTCTGAAACTCTAGCTGCTGACGTCACAGTCCAACATATATCACGCAGCTGTTTGTCGCTGTAAAGGGAACTTCATTGATTTTATCTTGCTAACGAGACTTTATTTGAAAGTGGTCATTGGTTATAAAGGGGTAACGTATGCCCAAAAAAATGTGGTTTAAAAATAATCGACCTGGAAGTTTCCTATTATAAAAATTTTAACTTATGTAACTTTCAGTAGGTCTTACATTAATGAAGGTTACTAGTGCGAGGATAGCTGGCAACGGTGTCTACTAGGTATTTTATGGCAAGCATCACTCTGGCAGCGATGCATTATCCTGACTGACAGCATGATTTTATTATAGTCGTTTAGTTTACCATTTAAGTTCTATAGGGATATATACTGATACGAAGGCTGTGGTAGTCTTGTATTTTGATGCAGTGTTGTTGGTCACTTCAACACTGGCAGGAGAGCGAGAAGGTGCTGATGGATGAGATGTTCTTGTTTGGCGACGGTCGGGAGGCTCTGAGGGTGCCGGTGGTGTCTTGGACAAGCACGCTGGGCCTCGTCGTGCTGCACGAACCAGGAGTGGGTCCTACCGACTTCCAAGGACACGTGCTCAACATTATCACCATTACTGTACATGAGTTTTGAGAGGCGGAGACAAATCCTGGGGTCATCCAATCCTCATAAGCCATTTAAACATTCACTCTACACGGGATGTCACAAGTCATGCAGATAACATTAATTTTTTTTCACGAAGGCACTGTTTGGAACGTCAATGCTCTTGAATATACTGCATCCAATGTAAATTTTCACTTCTCATTCGTATATAGTATATACGAAATGTATAAGCCTTTAAATGTTAGTATATACTATATACTAACATTTAAAGGCTTATACATTTAAAGCCTTCCTCGTATTGTAAATGAACATTATATTGGATACATCCTTCTTGCTACCATCATCGCCTTCTTGATTCTGAACCTTCATTACCTCTTCTTCCCAGGACGAACCTCAAGTGATGGAAATGCGTATGTGTGATTCTATGAACGACACCTCCATCCCGTCCTCCGTCTCCTCCTTCATGGACAGGCATTCTTGTACCCAATATGGCGTCAGTAAGTATCCACCCACACTTGAGTTTGTGATAGTATTTATATCATTGCACGCGCGCGAACACACACCAACACACGGAAGGAAACGCTTACCAGACAAGGTTGTGACGGTGTTACAAACATTAATATAACTCATATGTAAGAAACGACTTAAAGTTAAATCAACACTAACATATTAATTCAATCTCATAGAAAAAATAATTATATTCGTAGTTACCTTGCATACTAACACTATACCCAACCATAATATAATACTCTTATTGACATGCTGTGTTTAGGATCCCTTAGTCATACAGATCATATCTAACTGCAATTGCATGTAAGGTGACTATGTAGAGCATAAAAAACATGGCTATAAGACATGACTCTCGGTTATGCATGCATGCTAATGTAAGGCAATTACGACAATCACTCGCAGTAATAAGATAACAATAAAGAAAGAATGAATATATATTTATGGATTACTTATTAAGTGAACTACACTAGAATAAAAGTGAACACAAAACTCCACATAACTTACCACTCTTCCCTTCACCTGCTGCAGAAGTGCTAGGTGGAGCGACGGATGACCTGGTGTATTCAGGCTACTTGGTGGAGTTAGTCCTCACCATCGGTGCCTCGCTCAACTTCACGTGGGTAGAGATACACTTCGTCCTTGTGACTAGTGTAGTGTGTTTGACCTGTAATATACAACAAAACTATATTCTCTATAATGTTTCATCACCTCTAAAATTTGTTACTGTTATGCTTTAATCTATTCAGATGATTTTTTTCCTTTCAGACTCATTTTGTTATAATCATGAAATGCACAATCATATTACTATAATGTTCAACCAATAATCATCTACATTGGTGAGTTTTATAGTCTGACCTGTCCCTTTCATGGCCATGATGTTTAGGGTGATTTTGATGATGATGATGATAATGATGATGATGATGACAGTGCTGGTGATTATGTATTTTTATGTGTTTTATCTACAAATTGTGCATCACACTATATAATGGCTTGTATTTGCAGGATCCGTGTGTCCACCTTGCCTCCTGATGAAAAGGAGTTTGGGGCAGAGATTAGTAATGGCAACTACACTGGCCTTATCGGTGCACTACAGAGTCAGGTGACACAAACACACACACACACCGCTTGGTAGCTCAGTGGTGACGTCTTGGCCTGTCACTCTGCAGGTTCGGGTTCGAGCCTCGCTCAAGGTGCAAAGTTTCACTGATGACCAAGCAGTTACTGTCCTTCTTGAGGAAGAGGATGGGATGTGTAATTTGTAAAAGGTTTCAACTTGCCCCATTGATCGGGCTATAATGAGCTGCAAGCTCTCTCCGTGGTTGACAATCACGAGTTTAGCGCGTGATCCTCAACACCATGGTGAATGACATGGTTTAATGGTAACAATTTCGCCTGTCACCCGGCATAGCGGGGATTCGAACCTTGCTCCGGTCGCTAAGAATTTTTCACTGATAGGGAGCAGTTACCTTTGGGGCTGTAAGATGTGTGAGATCTCAGCTTTA
Organism: Cancer borealis; assembly: GCA_036785275.1. Taxonomy (NCBI): domain Eukaryota; kingdom Metazoa; phylum Arthropoda; class Malacostraca; order Decapoda; family Cancridae; genus Cancer; species Cancer borealis. The sequence goes on along the minus strand of JAXIVD010000152.1, from coordinate 239,049 downwards.
CCGTCTCTATGAGCTGATCTTTTTCGGAGAGAGTAATGGCTGACGATCACAAACGAATTGAGGAAAAAAAAATACTATTAAGTTGCTAAAAGCTTGACTTTATATTTAAAATAAAATAATAGAAGGAAAAAGACAATAAGAGAAATAAAATGTGATGGACATTCATCTATTAAAACTAAGGACATGAATAATAAAAATTGACACGCTTTCTATTCCATGACAGAGAGCAGACATCGCCCTTGCCAGCTTCAGCATAACAAATGAAAGGCTCCGAGTGGTAGACTTCTCAGGAGCTGTAGGTAAGCCATACATATATTATAGTCATACATATACCTACAAGTCATTCATATATTATAGTTCTCTCTCTCTCTCTCTCTCTCTCTCTGTGCAAGCACCAGCAACAATATGGTCTGACATCTCTAAATTGATTTCTTTTCCATCATCTACAGCAATAACACATGTAAAGAGCAGCCATCTGATATGGTAATTAATTGCGCTATCTTGCTAACCAACCATAATTTACAACAAGCACTAGCAGTAGGTATGATAGAACATTCTGGCCCAAGTGATTATCCTAATGTCTATGGTACTAAAAGGAAAATACATACTTCACTCTTGTCTTCCCAACACTTAGGTTACTCTGGCTCAAATTTGTATGCTCAGAGGAACTCATCACTAGAGGCCATTGGTTGGGACACCTTTGTGTCATCTTTCCACTGGGGAACGTGGCTGGCCATTCTTGTGCTTCTTGGGATAATGACTGTTGGCGTGTGGATCATTGTGCACCACCAGACTGATGAGGATGACCACTTCACTAAAGGAAGCAACATTGTCTTCATACTCTTCTCGTGTCTTGTTCAACAAGGTGATATTTAATCAGGGCATGCAAGGATTCTTGTTCTATCTACAGTTTCTGACACCTCATTACCTTCGGAAACGTTCCCCAAGGTGGTTGCTACGGGAAAAGAGCATCCACCTATCCTTATCCACACACTCCCTCCTTGCTTGTTCAATCCCTCCCCCTCTGTCAGCACATCTTTCATGCATGTTCTCCTTCACTATATCCTTCCATCTTACAACTGGCCTTCCTTTCCTCTAGGATATTAAGTTTTACTCACATACACTTTCTACAAAACCTCTACACTTTTCTTCCATTCAAAATGACCAAACCACAAAATTTTTTTATTTCACCTATTCCACTACACCACAATTCACTCCATTTGCACATGATTCGATGCCACATCTTTCATTGCTCTCACCCTACCTTCTTGTCACACCACATGCTCTTCTTTCTCAGATAACTCATTACAACGGCACACGCTCTTGACTGCTGTGCTCTATTACATGTCAAAGTCTCTATACTATACGTCAGTGTTGGCAAGAGAATAATGTTCCTTAACTATCTCTTCATCTCCATAGATACACTTCTTCCTTTCATAGCTTGCAAGTAATCCATGACACACCTGCTTTTCACTGCTCTCTTTCATCTCCTTCCATCTCTCCATGTTAGCATAGCAGTTTCCAAATACAAATACTTTTTCATTTCCTCAATTTTCTCTCTTCTTAGAACTACCCTACACATTCCTATTACTGGCACACTCATCTTATAAGGTGTATCAAAGTCCACAAACCACCTCTACTTTCCTCCTTTCAAAGGCCCTCACCTCATATTTTCCAGGATTCACTTTTAACTTCATTCTCGTACATACAATATGAAATTCATCTCACTCTCTGTAGATCCTCTACACTTTGCAAACAACAAAGTGTCATCTGCAAACAGGTATGCAACCACTACCCATCCAATTCCATTAATTTTTAGTCTTGCACCTACATTCCACACTTTAACTTTAGTTTTCCACATTCACCCATCCATAAAAATATTAAACAGCCATGACGACTTCACAAATCCTTACTTCAACTCGACTCTAATAGGAAAACTTACACTTAGCTCTCCATCCACTCACACAAATGTACTTGCCTCCCTATAAAATGCCTTAATTACTACCAACAACTTCCCTCTAACACCATAAATTTTCAGAACATTCCAAAGAGCTTCCCTATCAACTGTATTATATGTTTTTTCTTGTTTATGCTTTATTCCAATTTTAGAGCGAGTAATTTCATATTTCTTTATTATTTTACGACAATAGATAAGCTTACTTGGTAGTTTTAACTGTTATAAATTAAAACAGAATTTTTATTAGTGGTCAATGAGTAATTTTTTGTTTTACAGATGAACTTATTCAGAAAGACTACACCAAAAATTGGCATGAGCTTGATTGAAACTTGTATTTGATGAAGGGGAATGTTATTTTTGCTATACATATTTTAATATAAGGTTAGTTATTTCATGGGAAACAATTATAACAACAAAAGGAGCACAACTGCATGAACTGCTATAGATTTTTCAACTCTGACATTTTTCCCTAGAGCTCCTTTGAAGGAGCTGGCTATGGCAGAATAGTTTCCACTTGTTTGTGTCCATACAATGTTCTTGCACCCTCCAGTCTCCAAACAAAACCTTCACTGTACATTGCAATAGTTAGACATGTGGGTTTGTGTCACCACAGTGATACTACAGTGACAGTAACAACACACTATTACCATAGGTTCCTGGATCCTTCCAACAACTAGCAGGGTCCAAGCAGTACTGTGGTTTTTCTGGGTCGCTTCTGTGGTGCTCTATGCATCATACACAGCCATCCTCACTTCTTTCCTCACTGTGTCTACTGTGACTCCTCCCTTTACTAGCCTGGAGGAGGCTGTCGATGTGCCAGGTTGGAAGATTGGTATGCTCAAGGGTACAGCCGTACCCAAGATATTTCAGGTTTGTTTATTTGCATGTGTTATGTGATCATGCTCAAAGGTATTAAGTATAGAGTAGATGAAAAACGAGAAATGGCACTTGACACCCACCACAAAATTGTATATAAATTAAATAAATAAAAGTAGGTACTTAATACATATTTCAAAACTGAAATGCAGTTGTTAGCCTCTGTAGAGTTCCATCTCTACCTACTATTTGACATGATAGTAATATTACAACTGCCTCAATCTGCTTGACTCCACAGCAATCCAAAAAGCCAAGCTACCACAAAGTGTATGAGAGGCTGATCAATGATCCTGGCCTCTACTGTGAATCCCGACAGGAAGCAATGGACCGCATGATCACTGACAGCAAATTTTCTTTCTTAGCAGACAAGAACGCCATGGCTTACTTGATACGTGACAACTGTTCCATTAAGGAGGTGCAGGACTCAGGGTGTTGCAACTGTCACTGCATGTAGTACAATACTATTTACCAAGTTGCAGTAAACAGGATTTGAACTAAGCTTGTGTTGTCTCGTTTCCGTATCTGTTTTTATCTAACTTACTTTTGAAATCGTGGATGTTCCTTGTTCTCATCACTTCTATCTCCATTTTTTCCTTTTGTAATGCTTTTCATCAAAATCACGCTTTAGCAACCTCATTACATTTCAGTGAATAATAATTTTTGCACAAAAACTACCATTTACTTGCTTTCTTACATTTTCCAAAACACATCTGTATTACTGGTGTAGTTTAGTCTAAGCTGACACTTATTTCTGAGAATTCTCTCAGCAGGCACCTCAATTTGTACCTGTCCATGCACCTCATCCTTACACTCTTTTATTTTTTTAACATGTTCTTACATACTATACATCTTGTTTCTGAATACAGATTCTGTTGAATAATTTTAGGTAAGATTAGCTAAAGATGACCTCTGTCCTGAGGCATCTATCTTAAAGCTAGTTAACCCTAAATTAATTTACAGCTAATGTGTCTACGAAATAAAAAAACAAAAAAACACATGGCACTGTCAGGCATCACTTCCAACACCACTATACTGTCACTATAAGGGTGGATGTGTTTGGAGCCAGGTGTGGGCGGCAGATTTAACTTGGTGTATGGACATAAAATTATGTTCTACATCCAATTAGGCTGTGAAAGTATTCCACACCACAGCTGTGATGCACGTGATGGCCCTCTGACACCCTGTTGTGCAGGTTCTCAGGACTTCGAGGTCAGACACTACCGTTCTCGTAGTGCGCTCACTCCTCCTCCAAGGGACCCAAAGGGCGGTAGGGTGTGAGATAAGCTGTACTTGGGCCTTGTGCAGCACTGTGAGAGCACCGACACTCCTCCGGTGCTGTAAGGTGTCCAGTTGTCCGTGGGAAGTGTCAGGCTGCAAATTTCGCGATGGTCACTGCCACTGCTGCTGCTGCTGGTGATGGAGTCGCTGCGGCTGCCCTTGGTCAGGTTGGTGTTGCTGTGTCTGGTCTCTGGCATCGTTTATGAGACGCTTAGCCCACCTTTGTACCTTGTTCAGCAAAGAGAAGTGGCTTTGGCCACTACTCATCCAGGTGAGCAGGCTATAGTCTATGACGGGCCTCATTTGCGCCTTATACAGCTTCATGAGGCTGTCAGTGTCGAGTAGCTGTCTTACTCGACGCAGGAGTATCACCCTAAGGGAGACTTTGCAGGCCACGCTCTCCAGGTGGCGGTCGAAGATCAGTTTGGAGTCGATCTCCACCCCCAGGATGTTGATGGAGTCCTGGATGGCAAGGGTGTCTTCGCCAAACCTCAGCTGTCCTGCAAGCAGCCTGGCGTCCTCACGCGAACGTGTTATGAGGACAGCCTGGGTCTTTTCAGCTGCAAACTTGATCTGCCACCTTCTGCCCCAGACCAGGATGTCGTTTAGTTGACGATTGGTGGCATCAATCACGTTCGCGACCTCCTCTCTGGTGTAGCTGTGAGAGGGTGCAGTCATTAGCATAAGCTGATGCCATGGGGAGGCACTGCAGGAGGTCATTGAAGTAGATGCTCCACAGGAGAGGGCCCAAGATTGACTCCTGTGGAACAGATGCCTCAACTGGGAATGCAGCCGAAGTGCACCCACTCACCACAACCCTCATACTCCTGCCGTACAGGTATCTTGAGAACAACTCCAAGCTGCTATAGCTTGGCGAGGAGCCCCGTATGCCACACACGGTCGAAAGCCCCAGCGATGTTCAGGGCAATCACAAGAGAGGGGCGGGCGGGGTCCAGGGCATTGTGCCATGACTTGGCGAGGAGGAGGAGGAGCAAATCAGAAGCCGAGAGTCGTTTTCTGAACCCAAATTGACGTGGGGAGATGAGGCGGTGTTCTTCCAGGTGGAGTGTCGGCTGCTCAGCAATGACCCACTCCAATGTTTTGTTGACAACAGATAATAACGAAATGGGGCGGTGATTGGATGGGTTCGACTTGTTCCTTTTTTTTGTGATGGGTTCGTGTGACACGGGCCTCCTTCCATGCAATGGGCCAAGTACAAGAACTGAGGCACTGCTGGAAAATATGAGTGAGAGGCTTCGACAGCTCCCATGTGCAGTGCTTCAGCAAGAAGGGACTCACTCCGTCAGGCCCTGGTATCTTTCTGATGGTAACATTGCGCAGGTACCGGGCCATAACGTCCTCAGTGACCACTATATCATCCAGAGGCAGGTTACATAATGGAGGAAGGTGGAGAGGCTGCCTCTCAGGCTCCTCAGTGGCCACCTTGCTGCTGAAGTGGGCGGCCATGAGATCAGCCTTGGCTTGGTTCGTGACCACCAGGTGTCTGGTTGCTGTCTTGAGGGGTGGGATTCTATCTTGGATGACGGTATCTTGCTGCTGCTTTACCAACGACCACCACTGTTTGGCGTCAGCTTAAGTGCTGGTGAGCTTCCTCTTTCAAGTTTTTTCCCACATTTCCCTCACCCAATTTCCAGTCTGGATAATCTTTATGCAAGTGGCGCAGTGCAGGGCCATATTTCGTCTAGTGGGGCGGTGCTTGTAGCGGGTCCAGGCACTGTATTTTCCTTCCACCGTCTGGCCACAACGGAAACCAAATCAAGGCTGTTCACGAGGTTTGGTTCTGTATGTTCTGTGAGGAATATGTTGGGCCTGGACAGAGAGGATGGTATTGATAAATGCTGCCACATTCTGGTCCACGTCCCCGGCGAGTGTGGAGGCCCAGTTAGTGACAGCCAGTGCCCGTTTTATTATTTGCCAGTCCGCTCGGTCCCAAAGCCAGATAGTCCATTGGCTCCCTTCCTCATAAGCGGTGTTCAAACCCAGTTTACAGAAGATAGCATTGTGGTCAGAGCTGCCGATTCTGTTCAGCTGCTAGCATTGCACTGAGTCACTGGGGAGGTCGGTGAGGACTGGGTCTAGTGAGGCTCCATGTATGTGTGTGGGAAAGTTGACGTGGTTAGTGAGCCCATGGACCACTATTAGTTCCGTGAAGTCCCTGTGCACAATATGCTGGTTTAGGTCCCCCACCACTACAGTGTTCTGGTAGTTGTGTGTGGCCATGATGGTATCCAGCTGACCAGTAAGGAAGGTTAAGAGCGCGCCGCCATGCCATGGGGGATGGTAGAGAGCACAGAATAGCAACAGCAGTCTTGTCAATGAGGAGAAGACAAAAGAACATGGCTTCCATCTTCTCTGGGGACGGGACAAATAGTTGCTGTAACTGCAGGCCCTCCCGGTAGCACATAGTCACGCCCCCTCTCTGACCGCTGGTACGGTCCCGCCTCGCCCAGTGGCTGTAGCCTGGTATCCTGTGGCATGATGTGACATGTGTCGTTTAGGAATGTCTCAATGGCTACCACGATGTCAGTTTTATTCATCAGGATAGCAGGGGTGAGCTCACCAATGTTGCTCCTGAAGCCACAGATGTTTGCAGACAGGATTTTGAGGCTATTAGGTGCCATATTTCAGCTTAACGCTGGTAGGCGTAGACAGCACCGTTATACCCCTTTCACATACACAGATTCTTCTTACGACTCCTTACGGATCGCCAACTCGTAGTCAATCGCAAGCATCCGTAAATAGCTCGCTGGTATCCGTAAGGAACTCGTAACAATTCGTAACAATTCGTAGACACTCGTAAGGATCCGTGAAAGGAGAGGCAATTTTTTTGACATGTCAAAAATCTTCTTACGATTGTCCACGGATTTATTTTTCCGTAAATAGCTCGTAACAATCCGTAAACGATCGTAAACCGTTCGCAACAACACGTAACCATCCGTAAACTGCTCGCAAGAATCCGTATATGACTCATAACAATTTGTTACAAATTTTTAAAATCATTTGTGACAGTTATTTTACTATTTGTTTACGGATTATTTACGTGTTGTTACGAGTTATTACGAACACTTTACGTGTAGTTACGAGTACTTTACGAATAGATGCAGATTTAAATATTCAAACTGTTTTAAGATCCCATGTTCTATATCCGGTTTGAAGTCCGGAGCATGAATGGGGAGAGAGAGAGAGAGAGAGAGAGAGAGAGAGAGAGAGAGAGAGAGAGAGAGAGAGAGAGAGAGAGAGAGAGAGAGAGAGAGAGAGAGAGAATGTACGTCCCAAAAGGTAGCCAAGAAGAATCTATGCTTCCTGGTGTGGGAGTGTTTTATAACAGGAATTAATGCGTGTCCATATTGAAGGGATAATTAATCAAGCTTTCTAACTACATCTGTTTCAGAAGAATAGCTGCTATATTGTAGATTTTTAGTATGTAAAGGTGGTAGGGTCTGTGACTTTCTGTGTCTGTACGTACCACGTGTGTGCGTTAATCTGGTTAGGAGGCTGGGGTTGGGTCTTTTCTGGTGGCCTATCACAGACGTCCCAGCCATATGTGTTAATTTGTTCGTGTGTGTGTGTTTCAATTACACTTATCTGACGGTACTCGGGACAGAGAACATAAGAACATAAGAATTGAGAAGACAGCAAGAGGCCAGTTGATGACCTACACGAGGCAGTTCCTTGTCCCCCACCCTTGGAATAATTCAATGTTTGGCCATCCCACCTGTCATCCCTATCCATACTCTCATCCAACCGTCTTTTAAAGCCATCTATTGACTCAGCACTTACTACGTGTCTATCCAGCCTATTCCAATCGTTCACCACTCTGTTAGTGAACCAATATCTACCTAGGTCTGTCCTGAATCTAAGTTTGTCTAGCACGTGTCCTATCCTGACTATTAATTCCTAAAACCTTATTAATGTTTCCCTTATTGATTCCTTTTATCCATTTGAAAACCTCAATCATATCCCCTCTTGCCCTTCTCTCTAGGGAGTGGAGATTAAGGCGTTTTAATCTATCTTTGTAGGGTAAATTTCTCAGCCCCTGAATCATCTAGGACTAGGTCAATCTTCTCTGAACTGCCTCCAAGGAGCATATATCCTTCCTATAATAAGGGGACCAAAATTGAGCTGCATAATCTCCTCGATCTCCAGAAGTGATGCTTCGGACGATGGTGCAGCTACAGCTACTGCTCCAATTTATATAGTTTTTGGCAAAATATCGTAAGGACTCGTAAATATTCGTAACTAACTCGTAACTATTCACAACAACACGTAAACAGGTCGTAACTAACACGTAAAAGCTTCGATAAATAGTAACATTCCGTAATATACTCGTAACAATCCATAAAAAACTCGTAAAATGCCTGTAAGTTGGTAGTAGTCATACGTGACACCTCGTAACAAATAGAGGAATTTTTCCAATAAATACATCGTAATGATCTGTAATAAACCGTGAATAGCTCGAAATAACTCGTAACAACTTTTAAATCGGTCGTAAAAGTGGCCAAATCGTAAGGATCCGTGAATTTGTGCGATCCGTAAGAAAAATCCGTGTATGTGAAGGGGATATTAGGAAGGTCGTAGGGCAGCCCAGGGAAGCTGGATGAGTGGAGGGCAGCTGGGGGAGCAGGGACGCGAATATTTATTGCGGCATTGGTGGTCTGGTGCTGGGAAGCAATGATCGGGGATGCCAGTCTCTCCGTCAGGAGTGCCTGTAAGAGGCGTTCTTGTCTAGCTTCAATTGTTTGCTACATGTCACCGCCGCAGACAATTATCACACTGGAGTGTCCTCTTCTCCTCTGCTTGGCTTGTACGACAATGATCAGCAGTTTGTCCTCTCCTTCCACAGATATCGCACACAACGGTGGTGCACCAGAGCATGTAGTACGGTACGGTACGAATTGTTTTTCCATAATTTGTACCACAGATTTTTACCGTATCATAATTTTGTACAGTACCTGGAAAATCCTTTCGTACCGCACTAGTACGATAAATTACCGTACCGTAATTTTGTACTGTTTCCGTACCTTTTTTTTTTACGTTGCAATTTATAGAAGCCTCTTCTATTTGCGTGAATCCGTTTCAGATCACTGAATCTGTGTGGGGCTTAGCCACGAAATCGTGTTCTATTTACCATCTTAACCCGTGATCTGTAACAGATTCATGAATCCGTCGAATCTGATTCTGGAGGTGGGTTATAGCAGACGACACTCGTTCGCGGGTTTTTTGCACTAGCCTGAGCCAGCCTCTTCTCAGAAGTTAATATTGATATATACCTCCAATAAAACAGTGTATATATACGAGGAAGATAGTAAGCGGTAGAGAAATGATGTAGAAATGTTAATGTAGGCACAGAATTGTATAATAGTGGTGATGAATACCAAAAGCAAAGGAGATATATAACAGCAGCCTCTTCTCGGAATATATTATTAATATATACCTCCAATAAAAACAGTGTATATATACGAGAAAGATATTAAGTGGTAGAGAAACGTTTCAGAAATACTACTGTAAGCTTAAAATTGTATAATAATGGTGATGAATACCAGAAACAAAGATATAACAGCAGCCTCTAACCGGATTATTTATTTTCTTTGAATTTTGATATATACTCCCAAGAAAACAACTTACTTGTACGTGAAAGAGATTAAATGTTACAAAAATTCTGCATAAATGTTAGTGTAGGTACAAAAATATGTATGACCGTAGCATATGAATAGTTAAATAAGATATCCCCAAAGTTTATTTTGGTTAAGGGGAAGCTCTACTCTACATTGATATCCCCCCCATGGGATCTACCTTGACGTGGTGGCGGGGCTTGTGTGTCCGTCAGGACCGACAAGATGATCCCGAACGTAGGCTGGTGTGGGTCACCGGTGCCGCCCGCCAGGGGGATCGCCCGTCGTGGGCCGTCCTGTGTTGGCTGGAGGGTGCCTGGGCCGGTAGGTATCGAGGCTGGGGTCTTTGCTCGCCGCTGCGGGGCAAACTTTCGGTGCCACAAGGGCTACCTTTTAAACCGGGTAGTCCTGTGGGGGACGAGGTACCCCGTCCCCGGCGGCAGCGCTCGGTCCCTTTTGCAGATCCGGTAGGCGGTTTATCCGTGACCCCTGATGCCATTCTTATTAATTCATATCAGTATATGGATAAACAAAATTCACTATGCCCTCCTCGAGTGGTATCCGACCAGTCCCTCGAGACCTCTGCTGCTGGTCGGCCCCCCCTGACACCTCTGCCTGCCCAATGGACCTGGTCTCGACTTCTCTGCCCATTCCTCAGACCCCTACTACTAAACCACTCTCTACTCCCACTACTCTCCCTTGTACCCCTGCCCCCTCCACAGCTTGTCCATCCTATGCCCCACCTCCCACATTTTATCTCTCTCCTGCTACCACTACCCCGCCTCCCCCAGGGTTCGGTCCTCATCCTTCTCTACCACTACCACGGCCTCTATTCGCACCCCTGTAGTCTCCTCATCTCACCTGCCCCCTGCTCCTCCTTCTACCGTCCCTATTACCAGCGTCCCTTCTACTACCTCTCTTCCCTCCCCTGTCTACCGCTGTCCCAACTCTCTCTTCCACTCCTACCACCCCTCCAGCCTCCCTCCCCGTCACATCTACATCTTCCTCCATTACTACCTTAGCTCCTTATGTCCCCTCTTCCTCTAGGAAGACTACGGCGCAGCCCCGGACAGGCTCCTCTCGTGGCGCATCTCGCCCCTCTGCCCATGACCTCTTCTTTGCCCCTGCCCGCTGGGATCGCTTTTTTACTATTCCCCCCTCCGCTCCCTTCGCTAAGAATACCCTCCTCTTTCAACGCTGCTTACAGGAACAAGTGGGCAAGGTCCATTTCCAGACCTGACCTGACCGTTCACGCCTGGTACGTGTGAAGGCTGAGGCTCAGTCTCAGGCCATGGCCAACTTGTTGGCCCCATCCGGTACCCCCTTCTATGCGACCCCTGACGACCGTCTCAACACATGCACTGGCACTGTTTCCATCTCCCCACAAGACTGCCCTATTGACGACAAGGTCTGGTCAGACTGTCACACTGACCTGCTCGACCTACTCAGCGAGTATGACGCTGTCAACGTTCGCTGCTACACCTTGTCCCCCCGAGGCCACCAGAAAATCCCCACCAATGTTGCACAGATCTCCTTCAAGCGCCACGAACTCCCTACCTATGTCTACGTTGGGGGCGTCATGCTCCCCGTCCAGCCTTATGTTCCTCCACCTCGCCAGTGCCGAAACTGTTGGCGCTTTGGAAACCCTGAAAAACACTGCCGCTCCGCTCTCCGCTGCCCTTTGTGTAGCTTTACCCACACCCGCGATCAATGCCATACCACTACCCGGCGCTGCTGCAATTGTAGTGGGCCCCATAATGCTCTCTACCGCGGCTGCCCAACTTACAGGTTTGAGGCTGAAGTCGCTGGTATTCGCTTCCATGATGGTCTCACATTACGTGAGGCCCGTCAGAAAGCCCGTCGTCTAGGCTTAACCCCTTCTCCTCGCCATGTTGCTGCCTCCACCTCTGCCCCTCACCCTCCAACCATGTCCTCTTCTTGCCCCCCCGGTCCTCGGCCTCCCTCCCATACCCCTCCTTCCATCCATCCCTCTCCTCTACCTCCTTCCTCTTCCTTCTCTCCCTCCCACTCTCCATCCTCCATCTCCTGCTCTAATTCTTTCGCTGTCCTCGACCCTGATACCCCTACCTCCACCACCACCCGTACTCCAGCCCCTCCCTCTCCACGCCCCCAGCGCTCCCACTCTACCAAGCGACACCACTCTCAGGCTTTGGTCTCCTCTCCTCCACCGACCACCTCTCCTGCTCCCACCTTGATCTCTCGGCCCCCTCTCCACCTCTCTAAAAGGACTCGCCCTGCACCTTCCTCACCCGCTCCTTCCGAGGGTGATACCCTCGATGCCATCGCCGCATTCATAAAGAACACGGCTCCCTTGTCCTCTCCTCCTACCTCCTTATCTCCTCCCACGGCCCCTCCTATCCAGGTCGTGGCTTCTGTTCACCCACCTCCCAAGCACCTCCCTCCTACCCCGAATCCCCCTCCTCCACCTTCTTCCTCTGCTGTCTCCCCTTCCCGACCCCTCCTCCAGCCCCCCTCTGCCCCCGGCGCTCCGTCCTCTCCCCCTTCCCCGCTTTACTCTCCCCTCCCCTCCTCGTCCTACCCTACCTGTTCTTCTACCCGATCTCTCCTCTCTCTTCCCCTACCACCTGGCTACTCCCGTACCGATCTCCTCTCTCAACCTTCTCTCTCTCCCCCTACCTCATCCACTCCTGACCCCCTTCCTTCTCCATCGCTTCTAATGGATATGGACCCCGGTCCTTTACCTCCTGCGAATGCTCCTCCCTCACCTTCCCCCATTCCGAGTCTTATTCCCTACTGATCATGTCTGTTCTTCAGTGGAATATTCGTGGTTTTCGTGCCCATCGACAGGACCTTTGCCAACTCATTTCCTCTTATGCCCCCATGGTCCTCTGCCTTCAGGAAACCTTCCTTACTAGCCCGCCCACCCCTATTCCTCAGTACCGCTTTTTTTTCCTCCCCGCACTCTATCTCTTCTTCTGCTATCCTTCTTCACCAGTCTGTTGCTTCTACCCCTCTTCCTATCCCTACTACACTTCCCTGTACGGTCCTTCGTATCTACCTCCGTCGTTGGGTGTCTCTCGTTTCCCTTTACCTTTCTCCTTCCCAGCCTCTCGATCTCGATGCCCTCCGCTCCCTTTTCTCTAACCTGCCTTCCCCCTCCTTGTGATTGGCAACTTCAATTGTTGCCACACCCTTTGGGGGGATTCTGTGGTCACCTCTCGTGGCCGCTCCCTCGACCTTTTCCTTAAAGACTTCGACCTTGCTATCCTTAATACTGCCGCCCCCACACACTTTGATCCCCGCACCCAGACTTTATCCTGTCTCGACCTCGCCCTCTGTTCCCCTGACCTACTGCAGATCTCCACTGGTCGGTTCTTGACCACAATCCCTGTAGTGATCATTTCCCGGTTCTTCTTTCTCCTACTTCCTACATCTCTCTCCCCAGTCCCCATCGCTGGTGCTTTGGTAGAGCAGACTGGCGTGCTTTTGCCTCACTGTCTACCCTCCGTCTCTCCTCTCCTGATTTTACCTCCTCTTCTGATATGTTGATCTACTTTACCACGTCCGTCCTCGCTGCTGCTTTTGTCTCCATTCCTCGGACTTCCCGCCCCTTTATCTCCAAATGTGTTCCCTGGTGGAACCCTGCCTGCACTACTGCCTTTCGCTTGAAACGGGCGGCCTGGAGTAGTTACCGATGTAAACGGGACACTCCTGGCCAGCTCCCGGCCTTTGTCAACTTCAAACGTGCCTCGGCTAGGTTCCGCTGGGCCGCTAGATTGGCTCAGTCCAACAGCTGGCGTGCTTATGTGTCTACCTTGATTTCCTCTACCCCCATTGTTTCAGTCTGGCGCCGTATTCATAAATTGTCAGGTAAACACCCATCCTCCTTTGCTCCAGTACTTCGCCTCCCCCAGGGTGATATTGCTGAGCCCCTCCAGGTTGCTACTGAACTGGGCTCGTTTATCAGCAGTGTCAGCAGTGGCTCCCATCTTCCTCCTGAGTTTGCTGCCCTTAAGGCGGCACGTGAGCACACCCCTATTACTTTCACACTTTCTTCTAATGCTTCATAGAACATCCCCTTCTCCCCCTATGAACTTACCTCTGCCTTGAAGTGTTGTCGTAACACCTCTGCGGGCCCTGATGGTGTTCACTATCAGATGCTCCGCCACCTTCCTACCGTCTCCCTGACCTTCTTACTTATCCTTTATAACCGCGTTTGGCTAACTGGGGACTTCCCACCCCAATGGCGCGATGCACTTATACTCCCTTTTCTTAAGTCTAACAAATCTGGTGCTCTCCCCCAGGATTATAGACCCATTTCTCTGACTAGTTGTGTCTGCAAGCTCCTTGAGCGCATGATCAATCTCCAATTGATGTGGTACCTCGAAACAAAGAGCCTTCTCTCCCCCACTCAGTTTGGCTTTCGACGTGCCCGCGGTACAGCGGAGCCTCTCGCCCGCTTACAAACATATATTACTTCTGCTTTTGCCCGACGAGAATCTGTCCTAGCTGTTTTCTTTGATCTTGAGAAAGCTTACGACACTACTTGGCGCCATCACATCCTTCACCAGCTGTCCTGTGTCGGTGTCTCTGGCAACATGGGGATTTTCCTCCATAACTTCCTGCGGAACCGTTCCTTCTGCGTTAGGGTTGCTTCTTCATGCTCCCCCTCCTTCTGTCAGTACGAGGGTGTGCCCCAGGGCTCGGTCCTGAGTACTACCCTCTTCCTCCTGGCCATTGACGGCATCATTTCTACCCTCCCGCTTGGTGTCAGGTCCTCTCTTTATGTAGACGATTTCGCCATTTATGCCTCGAACAGCTCCTCCTCCCTTCTCCATCGCCTTCTTCAATCTGCTGTTACTGCCACCTCCTCTTGGGCCACCGACCATGGCTTTTGCTTCTCCCCTACAAAGTCTTTCTCTATTTACTTTTCTCGGTCCCGTACTGCTTGTCCTCCTCCCCTTCTTCTTTATGGTACCCCTCTTGAGTATCGCACATCGGGCAAGTTTCTTGGTCTTATCTTCGACTCTCGCCTCACTTGGCGCCAGCATGTCCTCTCTCTCAAGGATACCGCCCTTCGCCGCCTCCGTCTTCTACAAACCCTCTCCCATGTGTCTTGGGGTGCTGACTGCAAGACTCTGCTTTCGCTGCATACTGTACTGGTCCTTTCTGTCCTTGATTATGGCTGCCATGTTTATTCTTCCGCCTCCCCCTCCGTCCTCAGCCTCCTTGATCCTGTTCATCACCTTGGTCTTCGCCTTGCTCTTGGTGCTTTCCGATCTTCCCCTGTGGAGAGCTTATACACTGAAGCCGGCCTCCCTTCTCTTCCCCGTCGCCGGGCCCTCCTTTCCCTCCACTGTTATGCCCATTCCCTTCAATTTCCCTCCTCCGTTTTGCGTATCCCTCCTTCTCTGACCGCAACATTTGCCACTCGGCCTCGCTTACCTGTTCCCTTCCCCCTCCGTATGCGTGCCCTTCTGTCCCATCCTTCTTCCCCCTACCTTAATCCGCTCCCATTCTCTGTTTCCTCTATTCCTCCCTGGCTCTCCCCTCACCTCTCCTTTTGCTCCTCTGTCTTCCCTATCTCCCCGAAATCTAATACCCCTTCCTGTGTCTTACGCTCCCATTTCTCGGCTCATCTTCCTACTCATTCTGGTAGCGTACACGTTTATACTGATGGCTCCAAGTCTTCTACTGGCTCGGGCTGTGCTGTCCTGTTTCCTGACACTTATTTCCAATACCGCCTCCCTCTCGAGGCTAGCGTTCTTACTACTGAGCTGTTTACGATTCTTTTTGCCCTCCGCCGCATCTTCCGCCTCACCGCTTCTTCTTATACTATTTTTACCGACTCTCAGTCGTCCCTCTCCCTTTTATCTTCCTTTTCCTCTTCACACCCTCTTGTCCGCGACATCCAGGACTGGTTATTCCGCCTTTCTGTCTGTCACAAAACAGTTCGTTTTTGCTGGGTACCCAGTCATGTTGGAATCCCTGGTAATGATGCTGTTGATTCTTTGGCACATGACGCCCTCACCCTTCCTACCTTTTGCACTTCCTCCCTTCCTGTTTCTGATTATTTCCCAGTTTTTCGGACTTTCCTTTATACCCGCTGGCAATCTTTCTGGCCCACCCTTACTTCTAATAAACTTCGCGCTGTCAAGCCCTCTGTTTCCCCTTGGTCTTACCCATCTCATCCTACTAGACGCTGGGAGACTGCCCTGGCCCGCTTACGAATTGGCCACACCAGATTCACCCATTCTTACCTGATGTCCCGTTCCCCTCCCCCCGTCTGCCCATCTTGTGGCGTCCTTTCATCTCTTCCTCATCTCCTCCTTTCATGTCCCGCATTCGCAGCTCCTCGTCTTGCAGCCTTCCCCCATCTTTCCTCCCTGTCCCGTGCTGACATCCTCGCTGAGTCCCCTTCCTTTTCCCTCCCTGCCCTTATATCCTTTCTTCGTACCGCTAACGTCCTACATCTAATCTAACCCCTACCCGACCCTATCCCCCACCTAGCCCTACTACCTAACTCTACTACCCCAATAGGGCCATATGGCCTTTGTTGCCTGGCACATTTTCCCCCCCCACATTACAATTACAATTACAATCTACATTGATATACACAAATGATTCTGACACCCATTACCGTCCCAAATAAATAGTTAATAAGATATCCCCATTCCCCATCTTCTCCCAATAAACATGAGGACATGTGGGAATGTAAGGTTTTTTGGCTGGGTGTAAAAGTGAAGTTTTACCGAACTCTAACCTAACCAGGGAAAGCCTATCGGCGCTACAGATTAGACATATATAAAAATAAGGGGTATTTCTTTACAACTACTGCTCCACCTCTTTATTATATATATGAAGTCTTACATACTATACATAGTGTACTCAACACATCTGTGAAGTTTTCAGGCGGTGCTCACCATTATTTACCTCGCAAAACGTCTTTGAAGTTATGTTATGTTGGTTAAGTTAGGTTAAGTTATGGTTAGGTTAAGGTTGTTAGGTTAGTTTGCAGTTCAGTTATGGTTATGTTAAGTTAGGTTTGGTGCGGTTCAGTTAGGTTCGGTTACATAAGATTTTTACATTTTAATACCCAAACCCCCCAAAAAAACTAATTTGCAAACCCTAACTTCCGGGTGATAAAATGTAAAAATCTTATATAATCGAACCTAACCATAACATAACCGTAACCTAACAACTTTAATATAACCATAACTTGACATAACCTAACCAACTTAACATAACCTATTATAATTTCAAAGAAGTTTTGCGAGGTAAATAATGGTGAGCACCACCAGAAACCTTCACAGATATGTTGAGTACACTTTGTATAGTATATTCATAATAAAGAGGTGGAGCAGTATTTGTAAAGAAATAATAGGTGCAACATTGTCAAGGTTAACCTTGAGGTTCATCAGACTTGAATCTACTTTTCAAGAATCTAATGGTGTTTTCAATAACACATTTAGTTATATAAAGATTTTGTTATTGTACAATAAGCAGGTTGGTGATAATTAGGGATGCCGCTGTCACTGTAAATGCATCAGGAAATTAAAGTTGTAACTCTCGACACTTCCTCGGAGAAGTGACTAGTGTGACCGTCTCTGTGACGGCTGGGCAGCAACTGGCCTCTCATTGTTATTGTTTTGATCCAGCGAATCCAAAACAGATTTTGCTGTTCTATTTGCACCCAATTAATCCAAAACAGATTCGGATTCAGAATAGAATCTGGAGTAGATTATTGGAAACAAATAGAAGAGGCCTTAGGTTCACTACTGCTTCTGTAGCACAGTAGCATACTGCAGCGGCAGCCTCGCAGACCGCAGCCCTCACTGTCCTCACTCCTCAGTGTTCTGACCTGAATTGATGAGGATGGAGGCTGCCTGTCACGTAGAGCTCTGTTCACAGCTGAGCAGTGAGCACTGAGGGTGAGGGGAGAGGTTAAAATGTGTTGTCACGTGTCAGGGGTGACTGGGTCAAGGGTAGGTGGTATCAGAGCAGAGGTCAAGGTTGTCGTGGTTGAAGGTGTATTTCCCACCTTATTGGAAGGAAAGATAGGCCTTATGTGCGATAGGCAGAGGTGGACAGATGGGGGCCCCGCTGGTACATGGCTGGAATTAACCTCAGTGAGATGACCTCAAGTCACCTGACTCACCTCATTAACCTCTGCTAATCCCTTATGCCCACACACCTGATTGACTTGGGCGGTGGCTTGTGTGGGCGGCTGGGCGCTGGGCTGGCTAGCCTCTGTATTCACCCAACTGGGTACGGAAATAAGTACGAAAAAAATATTGTACTTTCATACCGTACCGATCTTGAAAGAAAATATCGTACCGTAATATCAAACCCCGAAAAAACCGTACCGTATTGTAATATCGTACCGAACCGTACCGTACTACATGCCCTGTGGTGCACACATTGCTGGTGTACAGTTCCCTGGAATCTCTACCGGGCTCTGTCTAAACTTCACACTGATCGCAGGGAGAGTATACCAGACTCTTCCTAACTAAAATACCGAATCAGGCGACATATGTCACCTCCTTTTTCATGGGATCTGTCATTGGCTGACCTCCAGTGGCCCGTCCTTCATCTTAATCCTCAAATAATCCTCCACACTCTCTCTCTCTCTCTCTTTTTATTTAAACTTAACATCAGATCAGTGCTTAAAGTTTCACGTTGTGTGTGATTCTCTCTCTCTCTCTCTCTCTCTCTCTCTCTCTCACACACGCACGCACGCACACACACACACACACACACACCCACCCACCCACACACACCGTCGTGTACGACACACATACACACTCCCTCTCTCTCTCTCTTTTGCTTGCCTTTCCTTGCATTGTGTGTCCCCAGGGATCCTATTACATAGTACCTTCCCTTTCAGCATAGTTCTCCATCTTTCCCAATCTCAATCCTTGTTACTTTTGCATCAAAAATCTGATGTACACAACCTTCCTTGGTCTAAGCCCTCCCTGCTCCTTTCTTGTATTCTGTCAGTTAAGATTTTACCATACTCCTTGCCAAGTATACTCAACAGTATAATTTCCCTGTAACTCCCACACTCCTTTTACGCATATTACAAGATTCAGCTTACCGTATATTGCGGCCTATAAGTCGAGTTTTTAAGATAATTTTCTTATGGTCAAAACTAGGGGTCGACTTATGGGGTAGATATAAAATAGCAACCTTTCAATATATTTGCACCAGTAACATCAGGATACCGGAAAACTGCTACTGAACTTGGCCTAAGGGCTGTGTTTACACATGTTATTCTACTAAGACTTACGGTAAAAACCAGAAACTGCTAATCATGAGGACTGCAAATACTCCCAAAAGGAATATGTTAAAGGGTGATGTGAATATTTCATAGGCAAGGGACTCAGGGAGGCCAGATAGGACTCCTGGTTCGGGGAGACGGTCTCTTCCTCCGCCATGTTTTGCAGGGGACTGACACTTTGTAGTAGGTGAGGAACAACAACGTACCTACACAAATCTGTTTGAATTATTTTATTTACTTTACTGTAGATAAAACTTAATTTACAACCCAGTACTTTGTGACTCAGGCCGACATTGGGCCAGGCTAAGTAATAGTTTAGGGGGTCGACTTATCTGCAAGGTAAACCTCTAGTACAACATTTTGGGGTCAAATTATAGAAGTCTACTTATGTGCCAGATTGACTTATAAGCCGCAATATACGGTAATTAATTACATCAATACGTAATGATTCCCCACACTTAAAGCTTCCAAAAAACTTTGTAACATCCTCCCTTTTAATGTCACTTAGTTCATATATTCTTCTATAATACATGAATATGTACAATCATTCTCCTGCTAGTGGCTCTTGAGTATGGAATCTGCTTTATCCAGCACACGCTATGATTATTGTATAAACCATCATGATGATTCCAATGGTGTTGATGGAAGTGATTAGAAGAGAGATAGTTGCTATGATGATATGCCATAACAATGCTGAGAATCATCAAGATAATTCTGAATGTTATGAGGATATCCTGTGTTAATATCTATAATCTTCCTGATTGGAGTTTTTCCACAGATGACTAACAGCTACATTAAAGGCTACGTTCACCTTGCCTTCAGGAAATTGCTGCCTTATGCAAAGATCTTCAACCAAGAGTAAGCATGAAAATAAATATTTTTTTAATATTAATACAAAGGATTGTGGGTCTTGGAATAAGCTATAGTGCCTGGTCAAAAGCTGCTCTTACATAACTACCAGTGCTAAAGTTGAAGGGACAATGCAGAGGCGCCATCTCTTTTGGGAAAAAAAAATATGACCAAAACCCTCCCCTATGTAAAATTTCCATTATGAAAAGTTGCAGGAAATACTACGATAATGTGTTATAAAGAGTCATGTACAAGTTTGTAAAACATAATTGTAACTATTGTATTTTTTGTATTGTGAAAATTGTGATATTTGGGTGTCTTGTTACATTTGATATTTTGTTTGTTTAAATACATACATACTATATTAACTTAGATGCGAGTAATTGACTACTTGAAATCTAATTTCTTATAAATGTGACACCTTAGAATAAGACAAAAAAGACACAAACACATTTGAAGTAGTGTGGCTTAATAACTTGAAGGTAGTTGATAGTTCTGTTCTATAATACAAATATAAAGCTGATCACACATTTCTCTGTCTATCATTTTCTAATGAATACAAAATTTGAGAAACAATAAGTGTACACCATCCTTCCAGCCTGAGATAAAAATTGACCTCTGACTACTACAGCATGACTAACTGCTACCATGCAAAAGTACATTACTGAATGAAATACAAGATTGACAATAAATATTGTTTAGCAGATGATTCATAATCTACATAAAGGACAACAGGATAATGGAATGGTACATAAACATCAGATGTTAGAAAGAAAAGATAAACAGAAGAATGGAACAGTAACAAAAGGATGTGATGAAGTAAAAGTAATGTACGTATACTAACATAAATGGAATAATATCAAGATAACTATAGTTAACAGATTATTATCTAAAAGAGAAAAAAAAGCAAAAAAAAAAATTGTATGGTATATATGGCTAACAGAAGCAAAACTATGTGAGTACAACCAGAATAACATTGAAAATGATGATTCTAACATGTGGAGGAAAGAGAGAAAAGGCAAAAAAGGTGTGATGCAAATGATAAAATCTTAGATAAAAGTTACAAATATAGAGTATGGAAAAGGGAAAGCAGAATTGATAAGAACACAAATAAAAACAAAATGTGGAGAAAGCCAAAATATAGTAGTTGCATATGTAACCCAAAAAGTAAAAATTGAACTAAAGAAGAACCTAAAAAAACAATAGAATATACCCTAGAGAGCTTAGAAAAGATTATTAAAAGCAGTTCAAGAATAACAGAATAACACTGGTGGGAGATTTTAATTCTAGCGAAGTAAAGTGGGAGATGTTTGAAGGCGGAGGTGAAAATGTGAGGAAAAATTTATTATTGAGACTAACAATGAATTATACAATGAATATGTAAGGGTAAGAAGAGAAGAAATATGAAAAATATATAGTTGACAAATGCAAAGAAGAACCAAAGCTGTGATATAAATTTATTAATGGAAAAATAAAACAAAGAAAATATAACTAGATTGAAAGAAAATAAGGAATTATATGAGGATCTGAAAGAAATTAGTTAAATACTAAATAAGAATTTTCAGAAAGTATTTACAACTGAATCTGACTTTAAAAAAGCCACAAGAACAAACGAGAACAAATCAGATGTAGGAAATAAGGATAAATAGAGAAGAGATGAAGAAAATGATGAAGGAATATCAGATGTATCAGGATACATATCTTGAAAGAGTGTAGACAAGATATGGCTCAGTCAATTCATAATATAATTGAGTGTTCTCTCAAAAAAGGAAAAGTCCCTAAAGAATGGAAAAGAGCTGATATAATGCTTATTTACAAAAATAAAATAAAAAGAACCGCTTGATCATCGATCAGTGTCAATGACCAGGTAAAAGTAAAGTATGCCCTCATAGCCTGTAAAATATGTGAAATAGTAATCAAGAAACAATGGACTTAATAATTAGAAAGAGAAGGAATAATAACAGATAGACAATTTGGATTCAGAACAGGAAGGTCATGTGTCACAACTTATTGAGTGTTTATTCAAGAGTAATATATATAATACAAGAAAAAGATGGATGGGCGGATTGCATATATCTAGATTTGAAAAAGGCATTCGATAAGGTTCCGCTCAAGAGATTACTGTGGAAACTGGAACACATTGCAGGATTGAAAAGAATGCTAATGAACTGGATTGAAGACAACATGAAAGGAAGAGAAAAGAGAGTAGTAGTAGTAAAGGATGAAAAATTTGAATGGAAGGAAGTAAAAAGTGGAATACCACAGGGATCAGTTTTGGCACCAATAATGTTTTCAGTAGGTAAATGTAAATGACATGACAGAAGGTGTAGGCAGTTAGATAAGCCTGTTTGCAGATGATGCAAAATTATTAAGAAAGATAAAAAAAAAAAAACCAATGATTGCGAAGAGCTACATAATGATATAAACAAGATACATGAATGGAACAAGACATGGGAAATGGAATTTAATGAAAAAAAAAAAATGCTATGTATTGGAAATGGAAAAGAGTGCAATGAGACCCTCATGGACATATAAGTTAGGGAAAAGTATTACAGTATATCAATAGCAAAAGAAAAAAAACATTTGGGTGTGGTAATACAGGACAACTTATCATCAGAGAAACATATACTGTATATAGAATATTTGGAGACACTTTCAGGATGCTAAGGAATATACAGATAACTTTTCAATTCTTAGATATGATGAACAAATTATAACTACAATGATCAGACCAACACTGGAATATGCAGAAGTAATATGGTCCCCGCACAAGAAAAAGGATGTGTTGAAATTAGAAAGAATACAGAGAATTGCAACTGAGATGGCGCCAGAATTGTAAGACCTAACATATGAGGAAAGATTAAAAGAAATGCATCTAACAACACTAAAAGAAAGAAGAGAAAGAGGAGACTTAATTACAATATATGAATTGATAAACAACTTGGAGGAAACAGATAGAAAAGATCTAATATTGAGAAGAAAAGGAGAGGCTAGAAATTTGAGGGGACACAAGAATAAATTGCAAAAAAGAATTCGCTTGAACGATACAAAATAAGTACAGTTTTACCCAGAGAAGTATAGATATTTGGAATGGACTGAAGAAAGAGTTGATAATGACAAATAATGTACATCAACTGAAAGAAAAACTGGACAAATATAGATACGGAGACAGAACCACACGAGTGTAGCTCAGTGTTGTATACTAAACCTAGATAAATACACTACTAAAATTGAATGCTCTGGGGGTCTATGATTAACTCTGAGTGAGGTGCAAGATGAATAACAAGTGCACTTTGGTACTGATTTACATTTTAGACTACTGTGTATTGTAATACTAAATGTTCCTACACATAACTTTTTAAGAGAGCTATTCCCAGGTACCTGGTTCAGAGAGGCCATTGAATGATGCTTTATTGCTTCTGACAGACTGTTGAAGCTTGAGTCGGGTGGTGTGATGGACAGAATTCACCAGCAGTGGTGGGGCAAGCCAGTGCCTTGTGAAGCACCTTCTCCTTACACACAGCTTGGCTTTAGGTAACTTCTGCAAGCAATCAGAATACTGATGCTTGATTTGATTAAATTATTATTTATACATACTAAGAGAGAGAGAGAGAGAGAGAGAGAGAGAGAGAGAGAGAGAGAGAGAGAGAGAGAGAGAGAGAGAGAGAGAGAGAGAGAGAGAGAGAGAGGGGAGGGGGCTGTGGCCTATATTTATTTTAGAACCCAAGGGAGGACAAAGGGAAAAGAAAGTGACTGGAGAGAGAGAGAGAGAGAGAGAGAGAGAGAGAGAGAGAGAGAGAGAGAGAGAGAGAGAGAGAGAGAGAGAGAGAGAGTGAGAGTGAGAGAGAGGGGAGGGGCTGAGACCTATATTTATTTTAGAACCCAAGGGAGGACAAAGGGAAAAGAAAGTGACTGGAGAGAGAGAGAGAGAGAGAGAGAGAGAGAGAGAGAGAGAGAGAGAGGGGGGGGGGCTGAGACCTATATTTATTTTAGAACCCAAGGGAGGACAAAGGGAATAGAAAGTGACTGGAGAGAGAGAGAGAGAGAGAGAGAGAGAGAGAGAGAGAGAGAGAGAGAGAGAGAGAGAGAGAGAGAGAGAGAGAGAGAGAGAGAGAGAGAGAGAGAGAGAGAGAGAGAGAGAGAGAGAGAGAGAGAGAGAGAGAGAGAGAGAGAGAGAGAGAGAGGGGGGGGGGGGGAACTGAGGTCTATATTTATTTTAGAACCCAAGGGAGGACAAAGGGAAAAGAAAGCGACTGGAGAGAGAGAGAGAGAGAGAGAGAGAGAGAGAGAGAGAGAGAGAGAGAGAGAGAGAGAGAGAATGTTTGTAATAAGTAGTATAAATATTATTGTAAATATATATAGTACTATATTGTAAACATATGAGTCGTCCAGGCTGCGTCATTTTTCCTGCATTTCCCCCTGCTCTCCATTGACTTTTATCCTTCAAAATTCATCCTTCCTTGCTTCACAGGCATTCCTCTTTCATTTAGCGCTCTTTTCACACTTTTCATCCCATTCATGGCCTCACAACTCTCACATCAGATTCAGATCCTACTATTCTTTTCACCAACCGGTCGTCCTCTATTTTCTCCATGTGTCCAAACCACCTCATCATACTCTGTTCTGCTCACTAAAACTAGTATGCGTACTCATAATTATCGCCTTTACATTAACGCAACATAAATTCAACAATCTTACTCAATCACACTTGTACTGCCTCTTTTCAAACATTCCGCAGCTTCTACTGTTATATGGTACAACAATATGATGTAGCTGATCCACTAAAAGCCTGACTGCATTTATGTATCTAAATCACTTAGAGATTAATGTTTAGTAATACCATGGATTCACTTATTAGTCTGAAGGGATGGATAAAGGGTATGGACTGAATAATATGCAAGTGGTTATATGGGCACCATTTAGAGTGAAACATTTTTTCCATGTTTTCTTACTACCTGCCCTCTGTACACGCAAGTTAGTATTCAGAAAAGCAGCAAAAAAAAGAATAACAAGTAAGGTAAAATCCTAGGCCAGAAATGATAATTCTAATGGTGATGATGATGACTAATGTTTGGTTTACTCAAGAACAGTTTCATTCTAAATTTTCATCTTGCAGCAACATTCTGACCGCCTTCCTACTACTCCTGGCTGGCATAGTAGTGTCCTGGATCATCTTTGCATTGGAGGTGTTGTACACATTTCACAAAGCACCTCTCATCGCATCCCAGGTCACCTATGACAGAGTGGAATTCATGATTCCTCGTGAACCCACCAAAGACAAGGCAATGGACGACAGGATGTTGTTTCTTAGGACACACGAGAGAACCAGAAAACCCTGGAAGATGGCAGTCAGTGACAAAAGAAAATTATGAGAGCTCATGAAGGATTTGGTGTAAGAAACCTGTTATGAAGGTTTCTTGGGAGTTAGTGATGAAGGACAACTTATGAATGCTCTGTTGTTTCCAGTGAAAGGAATAAGTTGAGTGCTTTATATACAATTTTTTTGTGAAGGAAAAATTATGAGTGTTTATTGGCAGCTCAGTTTCGTTATGGATATAGGTTATCTAAGGTGTGCTGCTGCAGCAAAACAGATCACTAATTGATTCCTGTTTTTAATGCACTGAAATGTATAGAAACAAATACATTTAGTAGTATATTGGCACATAAAATATATGAATGAACGAATGGTTTAAAAGTAAAAGTACTGACCGAAAATGGACAAACAGGCACACTTGTATAATATGGTAATCTAGATAGATAGACTTGACACCAGACACTTAAGTTCAAAGGAAGACAGATGACTATGTGTACTCTAATATCTCTCATAATTTCTTGTGAGCAGGCATCTCCCATTAGGTAAATGTACTATCTATTTATATATAGTCTCTGACGTCTCGTTCACTCCAGGAACACCTCTCTAAGGGATGGCCACGGCAGAAGAGCCTCCACCTATTCCTATCCATTCACTCTCTACTTGCTTGTTCAAACCCTCCCACTCTATCAGCAACTCTTTCATGCATGTACTCCTTTACCTTATCCTTATATCTTGCAACTGCCTTCCTCTCCTCTTAGGACCCTCAGTTTCACTCACAAATAGTATATTATCATCTCTACACTAACTTTTCACTTTTTTTTCTCTCCTTATGAACAAACTACCTCAATGTATTTGTTTCACTCATTCCACCACACCACACTTCACTCCATTTGCAAGAGTCCCCATGTCACATCTTTCATACATGCTTTCATTGTTCGGTATTTCTGGATATTAAGTCCGCCACCCCGATTCCCCACCAGCAGCCCCTATCCCTTCAAACAAGCTTGGGGGCCCGTGGGGAATCGGGTTTTTTTTTGAGGGGGGAAGAAAAATAAGCGAAATATAGGCCTTCAAAAATCTAAGAAAATTTCCCTGAAAACTTTGGTAAATTTATACTTTATGCCAATATTCCCTATCTCTACCCACACCCCTTCACAAGTGATTCCAATAGTAGCCATGACAGAACTGAGCACAAAAATCTCTCTTGACCTGTCTTTCCTCCTCTACCACGCCTACTATTACATATAGCAAGCTCTCATTGGCGCAGCTGGTGGTGTTAAGAGGTGCTGGCACGTCATTGGACAGAGGAAATATAGACACAATAACAATCTTCTCTGGCAAGTACCCACAAGCCCATGCTATAAACAATTGATAGTCGTGTTTATGTTTATGTTTATGGATTTCGAGAATAACTCCCCAAACGCAGCACATTCCCGGACGTATTGCAGCGTTATTATTAATTTCCGACAGGTAGTGTGATCATGGAAAATGTTGTAAATAGTAAAAGCAACAAGCTGAGGGTAGCCATAACCATCTATTGTTTAATGGCATAAAGTTAAGTAATACCAAAATTTTTAATTTCCCTAACCTAACTAACCTAATCTAGCCGGGGGGGCTGTGGCC
The DNA here is from genome assembly GCA_036785275.1 of Cancer borealis. Lineage (NCBI taxonomy): Eukaryota > Metazoa > Arthropoda > Malacostraca > Decapoda > Cancridae > Cancer > Cancer borealis. The sequence continues at coordinate 212,257 of JAXIVD010000152.1, read as the reverse complement.
CCCCTGGTCTCCCCCCGCTAGGACATTAACCTAACCTAACCTAGCCGGGGGGCACAGTACCCCCTGGACTCCTCCGCTAGGACATTAACCTAACCTAACAAAGGATCTCAAAAATTATACCGTTATGACTTACGGTGTGGTGTGGAGTTTGTGGATATTCTTAAGGCGATGGAGGTGGGTAGAGTTTAGTAGCTTCGTTGAAAAAAAAGACATGAAACTTCTTCACATCTCTATACCTCATTTTGAACATAGCTGTCGCTAGATTACCCACAAAGTGTGCATTCCTCCTCCCAAACACTAGCACTTTTCTTTAAAACGGGAAGATGTTCGTCACGTCCTACTGCGTTGGTAGCCATATCAACAACTGACAATGAGCCTGTATCGGAACACCTGACGTGTCTCACAAATGAAAAGCGTAACTGAACTTAGCGTGGAAAGTTGTAATTAGCCTGTTCGCAGTCAGCATCTTGATACCAGACAGCGCCAGATTTTGTAATTTTTGCCGGAAAATAAATACTCTTTGGGGCAAGTTTTACAAACGTACACAGGTGTATTGTTGCACATTAATGCGTCTGAAATTTAAGTCAATTAATATCATGATGTCTGACGGCATATGACATCGTTTGAGCCCCTATTCATAATTTCAGATGATATTCTTAAAACAGCTTATATTTGTATCAAGGCAAGCAATTTGTTATTTTCTACTGACCTCAATGGGTTTATACCGATACATACTTTCATTTGAATGTACCAAACAACAGGCAAATCCATGAAATGTATAGAAAATATAATTTTGTGTCGCAGACTTAATTTTTTTTCCAGTACGATAACTACATCCTCGGCTACTGGCAGCAAGCCACAACAACAACAACAGGCTACTCAAGAGCAACTCCTGATGGCATTGTCAGTGGCAAATGCTGTGGCAAGGGTTTATTAGAAGTAAAATGTCCCTATAGTGATAAATACCAGTCTTCCTAACGGCGTTTACTTTACTACGTCGTACGTCTGCCAGCGGTGCTGTTTTTTTTATTTAACTGATTACCTTCGTAAATAGGACGTGACGGTGATTTTAAATATTTTTTAACACTCAGATAAAATGTATAAACCGAAATCAACATCCTTTTATTTTTACTGCTCATACTTACTGAAAAAAAATAATTACCTAATTGTAGCTTTATCTTATAATACAATTAACACAGCCTTATCATGCACCAGTAAGTAAGAATAATAACATTAAGGCTATGTTTTTAATTTTAAATACACATGTGCAGCAATTCATATCGTATTTTTTCTGCATATCGGTTTCTAAATTAACTAAGACACCCCTTTGCCCCGGAAAATCGGAGAAAATTAAAAATTCTAGCGCTGATAGGTGTCTACGACCCTAGCTGCTAGCAGGCTAATTGGTAGCGGCACGAAACTGTTGAATTTCGCCACACTCTCGAGTGCTATTACGGCCACACTAGAAGCGGGCACCTCATTTTCTGTTTTACGTTTACGGCACGATTACCAAGTCTTCTACATGATATGTGAGTTTCGTGTTTGTACGTGACACAGACCTAATATCCAGAATTTCCCATTGTTCTCACCCTGCCATCTTGTCATACCACATGCTCCTCTCAGATAATTAATTTTCATAGCACACACTCTTGACTGCTGTGTCTTATTCCATGTCCGTGACTCCGTGGACTTAATGGTATGTAAGTACATAGATATCGCAGAGGCACTAACAAAATATGATCCATATTTCCCAAATGATAATCTACAGTGCACTCCCTATCTAATAAAAAAAAAAACCTACTGCATGAGGAGTCTCATATCCCAGTAAAATGACCACCACCCTGTTAGTGTTGCAATCGTAAATAACTAATTTCTCTGACCACATCCTGAATGCATACTGGAATAGTGGTACATATCTAGGGGATGGCTTATTGGTAGGGAACAGAGGGTACAAATTAATGGGAAGAAATCAGAATGGGGTAATGTCAATAGTGGGGTACCACAGGGATCAGTACTAGGACCATTGTTATTCATAATTTATATAAATGACTTAGAGACAGGAATAAATAGTGATATCAGTAAATTTGCCGATGACACAAATATAGGAAGACAGATAAAGAATTTAGACGATGCTAGGATGCTGCAGGATGACTTAAATAGGCTGTACGAGTGGTCAGAGAAATGGCAGATGCAGTTTAATGTTAACAAGTGTAGCATTATGAGCGTAGGTAAAGGAAATAGGTCTGTAGACTACACATTAAATGACACTACCTTAGGAAGGTCATATAGTGTGAGGGATTTAGGAGTTCAAATAAGCAGTGACTTGCGTCCCAGGGAACAGTGTATTATAGCTAGAAATAGAGCCAACAAGATACTGGGATTTATTAGTAGGTGTGTGACAAATAGGAGTTCTGAGGTCATTCTGAGGTTGTATTTAGCGCTAGTTAGACCCCACCTAGATTATGCAGCTCAATTTTGGTCCCCTTATTATAGGAAGGATATAGGCTCCTTGGAGGCAGTTCAGAGAAAAATGATCAAGATGATTCAGGGGCTGAGAAATTTACCCTACAAAGATAGGTTAAAACGTCTTAATCTCCATTCCCTAGAGAGAAGGAGGGCAAGAGGGGATATGATTGAGGTTTTCAAATGGGTAAAAGGAATTAATAAGGGAAACATTGATCAGGTTTTAGAATTTAGTAGCCAGGATAGGACACGTGGAAATGGGTACAAGCTAGAAAAACTTAGATTCAGGACAGACATAGGTAGATATTGGTTCACAAACAGAGTCGTGAACGATTGGAATAGGCTGGATAGACACGTAGTAAGTGCTGAGTCAATAGGTAGCTTTAAAAGACGGCTGGATGAGAGTATGGATAGGGATGACAGGTGGGATGGCTAAATATTGGATTATTCCAAGGGTGGGGGACAAGGAACTGCCTCGTATAGGTAATTAACTGGCCTCTTGCAGTCTCCTAATTTCTTATGTTCTTATAACCATTTATCCGAATGGTCGGTTTTCAGCAATTTCTGAATTTCTGAATGATTTATTGAGACAGCTTGGGTGGATCCATGAAAAGATTTGTACAGTATTTACTATGTATACCTTTACCACAAAAAAATTATCACTGGCTACAAAAATGACGTGCCTATTTTTTAATCAGTATAGCCAGCCTTGTGAATATTCAGTTACCTTCAATGTTCAGTTGAACATGGTAGAGTTTGGCTTGTTTCATAACCATGAGTGAGTCAAGCGGTGTGATGCTCCAAATTGATCTCACCTAGGCCTTACTGAATGTGCCTTCGTTTTATTATTATTCTGAGATTAACACGTATTCCCAAGGTAATACTTCGTTATATAAATGTTTTTACTCACATATCATTTATAATTTTTGTATTATCTATTGATATTATTGTCTATATTGGAATTGCCCCCACCAAATCTTCAAGTTTTATACAGTCATTCCCCCCCAAGTCAGTTTTCTGTGGAAAGAAATTAGAATCATATTATATTCCACTATTAATATTCATTAACTCGTCAAAATGCCCTCCATAGTCTAATATAATTAACCTACTTAGTTATCTTCTCACAAAACCTTGTTAAGAAATATGTAATATTGCATCATGTGATGTGATCACGCGCCCAAGCCTGCCTATGTGCCACCAGTCACGTACGTCCATCGTCCCCCCCTATATATTAATCCAGAAATCAGATTCAATAGATATCTAAATGTTACTTGTTCAGCGTCAAAATTAATTTCCTATAAGCTGATAACAATTTCATGTTTCAATAATCAATTAGTAAAAAGATCAAAGGAGGAATATTCTCGACCCCCCCCCCCCTCCCCCCTTCTCCATTCCCGCGTTTTTTCCCAGCGAGAGCGTCACCCCTCAGTGGACGCTAAACTTTTGCCCCGGTTACAGGTTAGTAAAATCGCTCCCGTAATTTCTCAATATTTGTGAGATCCCGTGCCTCTCAACATTCTTATATAGCCTATAATCTTCCCCATTTGCCTGACAATACATGTAAACGTCTTTTGAGATCCATTATAAGTGGATAATACTAATTTCCTTTTCTTAAAGAAGGACAACGTAATTTCAAAAACCGCATGGCCCCTTGTCCCCCCCCCTAAAATAATATTCCATGGTGTACAATATACCTTTTTCATTGTAATTTCTATGTTATTGTGACTATGTATTAACTTCTGATTCAGGGAAGTGAATTATTCCAAGAGTGGACGCTAAACTTTTGCCCCGGTTACAGGGAAGAAGTGCCTCCACGACACCATGCACTCATTTCTTATTTCCTTTCTTGTCTCTTAGTGAAATGTACGGCTAGAAAGCCAAGGCCAAATCTCAGAGTTATGCCTTAGTAAAAAGAAATAACCATGTGTCACGTAGGACGGTCTAATAGGCCTAGCCAATTTACTCAGGAGTAAGAATCTCGCGATAATCCTCAAAGATGTTAAAAGGAAAACACGCCATGTGTAATTCTGAAGCCAAATTTGTGTAAACAAGGAAGTAATGTATTCACCCTAGTTCAGGAAAATTCCCTGAGAAAAGGTTAATTAACTATTCTCAGGTCCAGTTACCAAATTAAAACATTTATAGGGTGAAGTATTCAGGGAAGGGAATCAAGGGTATAAATTGTTATAAGTGGAAAGAGTTGATATCTCGGGGTGAGATAAGGTATTATCAACTCTGTGTATTTGTTTTCTTATGGTGTTTATCTCTGTCGTGAACAATTAAGTTGTCGGATACTTTAATTAAGCTATGTTGTAAAATTCAATGGTCAGCCTGTGATATCCAAAGTATACAGTAAATAAATAACTCTAGTTAAATCCAAAGAAGTGATTTCGTGGTATAATAACCTCTCCGTTGGTGTGGTAAGGTAAGTGTGGGAAAGTGCTCAACACTATTGAAAAGGATATGAAACAGATCCACGTACCCATGTGCCTTAGTAAAACTCAGTCCACCCTACCAGCTAGATAAATTGTTCAGTTAGTCCCCCCTTCTTTTTTGTTGGTCACCTATATTTCCCTGGTCATAATTGTTTTCTCTTTCGAGTATATTAAGTTCCCTTAAGGAAGAAATTAAATTCCCTGAGAATCCTCTAATTCTCATTAAACTTTTAGGGATGGTGGCAGCTCTTCTTTCTTTTGTTTATAAAGGGAAATAAACAACATCAGTGACCATTAATAAATCTTATAATTAACCAAAGTAAATAATTTGATAATTGCCATAATAGTTCCCCCCCCTTAAGAAGTTAACTAAATGTCAGGGCACCATACTGGTGGTCCTTCAGCAGTGAAAGCTTAAAATAAGATTAAAAATTAAGGTTAATTGAAAATAACAACTAAATAAATAATAACGTTCCCCTAACAAACCCCCCCCCTAGGGCACCACACTGGTGGAAGCGGTGGGATTCAAGGTCTTTTGAGCACTGCCTAACAATTGCCACAGCAAGTGAGGATGGAAAAGTTTCTTGTCATGCGATAATCAAGTAAGAGGAATGATGGATAAGGGTAGTTATACTCATGGTCTTACTTGGTTAGCTATGGGGAAAATGGGTTGGTTTTCATGGGAATATGGGTAAGGATGGAAATGGTTAGGTTAATGTAGTGATGGGTCAGGTTAAGTTAGCCTGGATTAAGGTAGTAAATAAGTTAGTCTGGATTAAGTTAGTCAGTAAGCTAGCCTGGATTAAGGTATTAACAGATGCTCAGTAACCCCACAAAAATGGAATTTTGTAAAAGGGAAAAAGTTGAAGTGGTAAGGGACCACCAAAGCCTTTCAGAAACTGAGCAACTGAAAAAAGAGGTTGAAGCCTTAAGGGACGCAATACGCCAACAAGCAGCAGTTATGAAAAATATAGGCACCCGCATTGTCAACCAGGAAGAGGCCCTTGTCTCACCTGCAGCCAGTAGCCCCCATTTAACCAAACCACGCGATGTCCCCATTCTTAAGTTAAACCACTTGGAAGGTCTAGAGCAGTGATTCCCAACGTGGGGCCTACGCCCCACTGGGGGGCAATTCAATAATAATAGGGGGGCAATATGAAAAATATAGTAATATAAAAAAAAATTTATATTTTACCCTATATGGGTAAAAATTATAAATTTATAGGGTAAAATTGTAATTAAAACCTAGCTGAGCACAACAGCTTGTGCAATCTAGTCAAGTGTTCACCCACTAATGTTATCATGCATCTAGCACCAGCTATATGCGTGGCTTCTGACTTGTTTAACTTTGCAGTTCTTCATCTGCTGTCAAGGAAGAAGGTGAGTTTTAGTCAGCTGCTCAACGCTCCCACTGAAGCGAAAAAAACAGAGGAAACTAACTACAACCAAATTAAATGTGCACAATAAAGCATTGAAGCAGTATTGAATTAAACACAAATGCAAGTTTCATGTTGATATAGTTATCTGTCTCTGTTTTTTAGCTTCACTGAGAGGGCTGGTTAAAATGCTTTTCATTATGATTATTGATCTTGTTATTCTCTGAAAATAATGTATAAAAATAATCATTCATTGATCTTGTCACAGTAACATTAATTTAAAACTGTGAATATAAAGCTCAATATTTACTTGAAATGACAACTGCATATTGACATTTTGCCTTGTATGTTACAGAAGTTAGATATTAAATTTATTTTCCTAAGTATATAAATATTTTATTTTCATTTTTCAGTTACCCCCATGATGCATAAAATAAACAGTGTGCACGTAAAAAAAAAAGTTCGCCAGTATTCAGATGAGTACTTGCTGTTTGGGTTCATACCAGCGACTCATGATGAAAGGTTGCCTTTTTGTCTGTTGTGCCACTAATGTTTGACTAATGAATCCATGAAGAGAGGTCGTCTCGAAAATCATTTGAAGGCAAAACACAGTATTCATGTTAATTCAAAACTGGAGTATTTTAAATCCCTAAAGGAGAAGTTTGAAAAAAGATCAACAATAAATTCATTGTTCTCTGCAAGAAGTGCAAGCAAGGATCGTGGTCTTGAGGCTAGTTATGAAATTTCTCTTCTCATAGCAAAATGTGGCAAAACTCATACAATAGGGGAGAATTTAATTAAGCCCGCAATATCAACTTTTCTGAAAGTAGTTCTTGAAAAAGATGACCAAGATCTCAAAAGCATGCCGCTCAGTAATAATACTGTTAGTAGCAGGATTGATGAAATGAGTTGTGATGTAGAAGTACAACTTGTTGAAAAATTAAAATATACAAATTTTTCAATACAGTTGGACGAATCAACTGTAAGAGATAGTGAAGCTCTGTTAATGGCCTATGTAAGATATGTTGATAATGGAGAACTTATTGAAGATATGCTATTTTGCGAAGCATTAGAAACCACCACTATTGCAATTGATATATATAAGAAATTAAAAACATATTTAGATGATAAGCAGATACCAGTGAAGAACATTATATCTTGTGCTGCAGACGGTGCTCCAGTGATGATGGGCAAGAAAAATGGAATTTTAAAATTATTGAAAGACGACAATCTCCAAATGTTGTTAGTGCATTGTGTTATTCATAGACAGAATTTAGTTTCCAAAAAAGTTTCCCCTGTTCTAAACGAGACATTGAATGCAGTTATAAAATGCATCAACACTATAAAAGCTAATGCCAAATGTGAGCGTCTTTTCAAACAATTTTGCAAGGATCAAAATGCAGACTATGTAAGATTATTACTTCATACTGATGTAAGGTGGTTATCAAAGGGGAATTGCCTGAAAAGATTCATGGAATTATTTGATATTCTTAGTGAGTTCTTGGATGACAAACCTTATATGACTCTGTTACTGACAGTTGATGGTAAAGCACTTGTCAATTATTTAGCAGATATATTTGAAAAATTCAATGTCTTAAATAAGGAGCTCCAAGGAACAAATATGACTCTTGTTAATTCAAAGGCCAAGATATTTGGCTTTATATCATTTCTGGAATTATCCCAAGAAAATATTTATGTCAAAAAATTTGAACAATTTTATTGGCTGAATAAATGTGAGGTAACAGATGCTACTTGTCTTGTTATTGTGGAGCACTTAAAAATAATGGTAAGCGATTTCAACTTCAGATTTTCTGATTTGAAAAAAATTAATTATCCATCTTGGATGACTCAGCCATTGCTAGTGGATCTGTCAGATGTAACCATGGAGTATCAAGGAGAACTTTCAGAATTACAAAATGATGACTCGATTAAAGCCCTGTTCAAAATAAAACGAACAATGATGTGGCTCTGTGAAGAAACACAAGCTAAATATCCAAATACAAGTAGTTTGGCAAGAAAACTACTGTTACCATTCCCATCGTCATACTTAGTGGAATGTGGATTTAGTGCTGTGAATGACTTATTACTGAAGAAAAGAAACCGACTGGATATCACTAAACGAGGCGACTTGAGATTGAAATAAACAAAATTTCTGCCTCGGATAAAATCTCTTTGCAGTAGACATCAGGCTCAAGGGTCTCATTAATTGATTGTAATTGAATTTATTTAATCTGATGGTAGATATGTTATACACATTATAAAATGGATTTTATTTGATTAAATTTGAAGTTAAACCCTAAAAGTTTTATTTGAAAGATACAATTTTTTATGTTATACTTCTTCAAAACTGATATTGTTATATCATACTAAACAATTAACGGGTGGGGGACATGAAGAAAATTGTGATAAAAAAGTGGGGCATGGTACTAAAATGGTTGGAAACCACTGGTCTAGAGGCTTCAGCACGCCTTCAAATGTTTATTGAGTTAGTAGAACAAGCCACGCCCAGTGATGCCTCTAGAGTACAAGTGGCTAAAAGCCGACTAGGACCAGAAATAGTAATGTTAGTACACAATCAGCAGCGGAAACAGCCAAACCTTTCATGGAGAGATTTCTGTAATCTATTGAAAAATGAATTCACAGTGGATGCCAACCTAGACCGAGTATGGCAGGATTTAGAAACCGAATATTATGACTGGGAAGAAAGCCCACAATCCTTTTGTAATAAGGCAATTTGCAAGTATGCCACATTGGAATCTAAATTCCCAAATGAGAAATTCCCAAATAGGAATAAATACTTGAAAAGAAAAGTGTGGCAAGGTCTACCTCAAGACCTCAAGGATAAGCTGGAAAGTTTTTTAGATGAAATCTATCCCCTCAATAAATTCCTAGACAGAGTAGAATACCAAAGACAGATATTCCTCGAAGCATAAAGTCCCCTTGTAAGTCAAGTGTCTAGGAAACATGAAAGTTCGGTGAGACCAAAAGAGGGACGACCCCTAACTCCTGCCCCAACCCCCTCCCCTGAGTCAGAAAACAAGTCCGAGATAGAGGACCTTAAAGAACAAATGAAGGCCCTGACAACTCAATTAAGTCAACTTAAATCAACTAACCCACCCAGTCAACCCCATCAGTACCAGTCTTTCACTCCCTCTGGCTGGTCATGGTCCTCCCCGAAACCAAAATTATTCTGCCCATACTGTCGGTCTCACACTCACAACCTAAGGAAATGTGCCTCAGCTCCCCGCGATGGGTCATGTTTTGATTGCAGACGTATGAATTGCTGAAGGGGAAATAGAAATTGTCCAGGACAAGTTAACCAGAATAATGGCTTACTAACACAGACCCCCACATCTCCTATAATTAAATTATCGGTGAATAACAAATTATTGTCAGCTATGGTGGACACTGGTAGTAGTTACACTTTAATGAAAGAATCCACCAGATGTAAATTAGGTTGTGAACTCCACCAGAAAAGAAACTTCCCTTGTCTCCAAGGAGTAACAGGAACACCCCTCAGAATACTGGGTTCAGTGTTAGTAGAAATAGGTATTGGGCTGCAAACTGTAGTAAAGAAATGGGTCCCAGTGGTTCCAAACAGCTATTTGCAAGCAGACATGTTGCTGGGAACTGACATCTTATTTCATTCCTCATTCCTATGGGATCCCAAGAAGAAGTTATTTAATTGGGGAAAGGCTCCTTATACCGTCCACCAAATTCGACCCCGAAAAAGTGCAGTCCGTAACGTAACTCAACTTCCTCCCCCAGTAATGTCATTAAAGCTGGAGAACCAATTGCATAATCCCAAGGAAATTCGGCTAGATCCATATCAAACTAAATTCATTCCCCTATCTGTTGCAGAAAAAACTGGTACTACCCTCATAGTACACCCCCAAGGAAAACCCTCCAGTAACTGTCACCCCTTTTGTGTTAACGTAAGTAATGATCAAACTATCCCCTGCCCAGTAACTAACAACACCAAAGTACCCAAAATTTTCAAAATAGGCACCCTTTTTGGCTGGTATGAGAAGGACGAAGTAAATTCACCTTCAGTACATCACATTCAAAATGACCTCCTTCCCCATTCCGACCAACCTAGTATTCCTGGAGGACGTAAAGAAAAGTTAAATCACCTTTTATCTAAATTACCCATGTCCCATTTAAGGAAAACTCAAAAAGCTGAATTAAATAAAGTCATATTAGCCCATGATCAGCTATTTTTGCTGGAAGAGGGAGAATTGGGAACCCTTAATGTCCCCCCCGTGGAGATTCAGTTGACAGATGACAATCCTGTGCGGGCCCCTATGTACCGGTATCCTGAAGCTTCAAAGGAAATAATTAGCCAAATGCTAGAAGATATGGAAGCCCGGGAAATTATAGAAAAATCGACTGCTGCATGGCTCAGCCCGATTGTATTAGTAAACAAATCAGATGGCTCTAAGAGGATGTGTCTCGATTACAGGAAAGTAAATACTCACTTAGCCACTGACATTTATCCTCTCCCAAGCTTGGACGAACTAGTCGAGCAAGCCTCGGGCCAGGCTTTCTATACCACCCTAGATCTTAAGGAAGCCTACTTCCAAGTTACCATCAAAGACAGTTCTCGAGACATTACCACCTTTAGTGATGGAATATCATTATATCGCTTCCGCAGACTCCCGTTTGGATTGTCCTGCTCGCCAGCCATCTTCTCTCGACAAATGGCCTCAATCTTAATCCCTCTATTGAAGGAGGGATGGGTTAGAAACTATATGGACGATATAATCTTGTGGGCCCCTGATTTTTCCACCATGTTAACTAGAGTCCAAAAGATCTTTCGGACTCTAGAGGAAAGTGGCATCAAACTAAATTTAAGCAAATGCACTTTTGGAGAGGCAGAAGTAAACTTTTTGGGCCATTTGGTCTCTAAAGAAGGATTTAAACCTGACCCTAAAACTGTAGAAGCCATCAAACAAATGCACCCTCCCAGCACAGTCAAAGGAGTCAGACGTTACTTGGGAATGTGTTCCTTCTACCGTAAACACATCCAAAATTTTGCCAAATTAGCAGCCCCCCTAAACAATCTCACAAAAAAGAATACTACATTTAATTGGACAAAAGAATGCCAGCACTCCTGTGATGCCTCCAATTTTATCTCAAACAGGCCTACTGAATGTACCTTTTTGTTTTGTTTAGTATGCCCTTAGATCCTGTATTCCCAAGGTGATACTGCATTATATAAATGTTTTTACTCACATATCATTCATAATTTTATACTATATGTTTATATTAATGTTTATATTAGAATTGTTTCTCCAAACTTTCAAATCCTATGCAGTCATCCCCCCCACAAGACAGTTTTCTATGGAAAGAAATTAATATCATAATCTAATCACTATTAATAGTCATTAACTTGTTAAAATGCTCTCCATAGTCTAATATAATTAACCTACTTAGTTATCTTCTCACAAAACTTTGTTAAGATTGACGTAATATTGCATCATATGAGGTGATCATGCCCCTGGGCCTGTCGATGTGCAAAAAGTCACGTATACCAAAACGTTCCCCTATATATTGTACCGAGTACAACGGGCCAACTATCATTACGGTGATTCCTTTGCGGAATCACCGGTAAATCCTCGTATTCTCGACACTCGTTAGATACCTTGTTATGGTTAGAGCAGGTACTACTAGAGAGAGAGGATGATGGGAAAAAACGCGTGACGTCACTGGAACTGAGGATATATATATCGGTCTGGGCGGAAGGTCAGTGACTAGTGTTCCGTGACCCCGCTCCAGACAGCTGCCGAGAGGACCAGCAAAAGACTGTCTTTCGGTTGTGGTTTGACTAAGGCTGCATGTGGAGTTGCCTCTTAAACAAGGACGACGGCCAGAAGGACCCGGTGACTCTCAAACAATATTTGTGGCGTGAGTGTATTTTGGTCGTTTTCCATCAGTTCCCTCACGTATAGTTAGGTAGGATAGAATAGGAATATTTGTGTTAATGTATTTGGTTATGTTTGTGTCGCAAAGGGTGGATAAGCACTTGTAAGAGCACCACCAGGGATATAGCGAGTACTTTATTTATTTATTCATCATTAAAGTTGTCCATTATTTTACTATATTCGTTTTCTGTTCATATCTCAACCTCGGTGGTGGAGGGCCAAGTGGTAGTAGTAGCAATAGTGTCGATACCCAAGTGGTGTCGTGGTGGCAGCATAGAAAGTAGATAGAAAGTAGTAGATAAGAAGGTAGAATGGAATACCTACGGTACAGTGATGACAGTAGGGTCAATAGAAGGTAATATTTACCTACGGTACAGTGGCAGTAACACTGACCCTCGGTACAATATTAATCCAGAGATCAGGTTCAATAGATATCTAAATGTTACTTATTTAGCGTCAAAATAAATTTCCTATAAACTGATAACTATTTCATGTCTCAATAATCAATTAATAAAAAGATCAAAGGAAGAACATTCCCGAAACCCCCCCTTCCCCCTCTTCTCATTCCCGCCTTTCCCGGGGAATCGCGTCAGAAAGCCCTCACCCCTGCTTCCCATTAACAGGTGGGTAAAATTGCTCTTGTAATTTCTCAATATTAGTGAGATCTTGTGCCTCTAAGAATTCTTATATAGTCCATAATCTTCCCCAGTAGCCTGACAATATATGTAAACCTCTGTTGAGATCTATTATAAGTGGATAATACCAATTTCCTTCTCTTAAAGAAGGACAACGTGGTTTCAAAACCACATGATCCCCTGTTGTCCCCCCAAAGATAATATTTCATGGTGTACAATATATCTTTTTCATTGTAATTTCTATGTTATTGTGACTAGGTATTAACTTCTGAGTTAAAGGAAGTGAATTATTCCGTGAGAAAGCCCTCACCCCTGCTTCCCATTAACAGGACTCCACCATCACACCTATACAGTGAACACATTTCCCACTATGTATTTGTTAGTAATGTCAAACCACGGGGTGAATTATGCCCCATCTAAGATATTTTTCTTTGTTGTATAAGGGAACCACGTGAGCTTGTTTTAAGATGTAGTCGTATTAGGTTGGCCAAAGTAATTTTTTTGTTAGTTCTTCAGGGTAGGAAGGAAATTCAATGTTCGTGGAAGATGAATATGTCGGAAATGTTGAACCCAGAAAGTAATGCTTTCACCCTAGTTTAGGAAAAATTCCCTGAGAAAAGGTTACTTAACCATTGTCAGGTACAGTTACTAAATTCACAACATTTACAGGGTGACATAATTAGGGAAGGGAGTCAAGGGTATAAAGTTTGTTTTAGTGTATGAAGAGAATTGATATCTCTGAATGAGATAAAGGAAGACCAACTCAGTGTGTACGTTTATGGTCGTTTTCTCTGTTGTAAACAGTTAAGCTTCTGATGCCTTAGTGTGTTTAAGGTATATTCCATCCCAACTATACAGTAAATAAATAACTAGTAAATCTAAAGAAGTGATTTCGTATTATAATAACCTCTGTTGGTGTGGTAAGGTAAGTGTGGGGAAGTGCTCAACACTCTTGAAAAAGGATATGAAACAAATCCACATACCCATTTGCCTCATTGAAACTCAGTCCACTCTACCAATTAACTAAATTGTTAAATTAGTTATAATTAGTAATAATTAATTCCTCTTTCGAATATTTTAACTTCCCTTTAGGAAGAAACTAAATTCCCTGAGAATCCCCTAATTCTCATTAAACCTTTGGGGGTGGTGGCAGCTTTTCTTTTTAATATACAGGGAAATAAATAACATCAGGGACCATTAAAAAGTATAATTAATCAAAGTAAAGATCTTGTTAATTGCCATAAGAGTTCCCCATTAGAAGTTAATTTAGTGACAAGGCACCACACTGGTGGTCCTTCAGTAGCGAAGTGAAAGTAAAACATTAAATAAAGAATAAAAAAATAACAACAATATTAACAACGATAAATAAAATAACGCCCCCGTCCCCCCCTCCCCCCCCCCCCCCGGGCACCACACTGGTGGCTTAAGCGGTGGGATTCAAAGTGTTTTGAGCACTGCCTAACAATTACCACAGCAAGTGAGGATGGAAAAGTTTCTTGTCATGCGATAATCAAGTAAGAGGAATGATAAATGAAGTAGTTGTACTCAGGGCCCTACGTGACACATGATTTGTTCTTTTGCTAAGGTATAGCTCTGGGTTAGGTTAAGTTAGTCTGGATTAAGGTACCCTAACGATTATCCCGCTATAGTTAGGATAACTCGGGAAACGTTAGATGTAAAGGAAGATAATGATTTTGTGGAAGCAAGTTGATGTTATTTTTGTTTAATTAGGCACCTATTTGTGTCAGATTTTGCCCACATTGCCGTAATCATTTAGTAAAACTCGAGTTTATTTTTTTTTAGTGATGAAATTAAGTAAGGTTAGTGAGTTAAAGATTCAACAACTTAGAGGCACCCTAAACTTTCAACACAAACAAAACACACACACTGTTCTGGAGAGCATGGAGTAGTACGTCGCAGGCCTCGGAATGCCCCAGTCTATGGTCCACGACAACGGATTGGAGTCCGTGTCGCAGCAGTTCAAGATTTCTAAAGGAGACATCGGATCCTCAGTCTTCACATGGCAGTCAAGACCAAAGCCACATGTGGACAAAGAGGAGTGGTTACTGACTTCTCTGGAAGTTTTGTGTGCCGGGAAAGACAATGATGAACCGATGCCTCCACGGCTGTGTGGTGGACCTCAGCGATGTATTGAGGAGTGTGGATACAGTGGCTGGGCAGAAACAACCCCAAAGAACTATGCCACAATGGGTGTTAGTTTTAAGGTGTAGAGGAACAGGTTTGGACAATTAGTGGTGCTAAGTTGCAGTCCCCTTGGAGGTATGTTGCTTGTGAATCGACCCAGGTGTGACAGGTCGTTAGACTATCCACCTTAATTCCCCCGGGCCTAGTTTGAGCCCTGAAGGAGTGGTGAACTTTTGAAGTAGAAGATAAGTTCACAGGATTGTGTGTAGTTCACACAATGTACTAGTTCAGGAAGCTGTAGGCCACTTTAACGTGAGGGAATCACACCTGGTAGTAGTGTGATTAGGCCTCTAAGCTACAGTCTGCCGGTGTTAGGAGGTGGAGGAGACATCAGGACGTAGCCTTAGCTCTGTCAAATGCTTCCTGTATGACCAATTGCTGCGGAAACGAATGAAGGGTGATTGAATGCGAATGTTGTGAGAAAATGAAGATGAATGACTGAGAATTTATGTTATTGTTTGTTTTGGTGTGAAAGTCAAGGGTCGGAAGGCTCAACTTAGCTACCGAGTGTCCGGGATCTTGTACAGTTGACGAGATCATCCATACTTCTCTCATGAGTATGTGGACTGGGGTGTGCCCTACAATAATCTGAATTACAGCCAACTAGCAGCAGTAGCCAGGCAATTGGTTTCTCAGGAACCACATATTACGTTGCCAGTGTTTTAGCCAGGAAGGGCTGCAGAAGTAGTGGAGTGATGGGGAAGGTCGAGTGAATGTTAGTCTGATGGAAAACCAAGGTGGATTGTAACTTTAGTGACCACTAAACCAGTTCCTAAATTGTAAACATGTTAAGATGTATTTTTTTTTTATTATTAGTGAGTACAAACATTTCACCCGGAGGGAAAAGTCGTGTGATGCCTCCAATTTTATCTCAAACAGGCCTACTGAATGTACCTTTTTGTTTTGTTTAGTATGCCCTTAGATCCTGTATTCCCAAGGTGATACTGCATTATATAAATGTTTTTACTCACATATCATTCATAATTTTATACTATATGTTTATATTAATGTTTATATTAGAATTGTTTCTCCAAACTTTCAAATCCTATGCAGTCATCCCTCCCACAAGACAGTTTTCTATGGAAAGAAATTAATATCATAATCTAATCACTATTAATAGTCATTAACTTGTTAAAATGCTCTCCATAGTCTAATATAATTAACCTACTTAGTTATCTTCTCACAAAACTTTGTTAAGATTGACGTTATATTGCATCATATGAGGTGATCATGTCCCTGGGCCTATCGATGTGCAAAAAGTCACGTATACCAAAACGTTCCCCTATATATTAATCCAGAGATCAGGTTCAATAGATATCTAAATGTTACTTATTTAGCATCAAAATTAATTTCCTATAAACTGATCACTATTTCATGTCTCAATAATCAATTAATAAAAAGATCAAAGGAAGAACATTCCCGAAACCCCCCCTTCCCCCTCTTCTCATTCCCGCCTTTCCCGGGAAATCGCGTCAGAAAGCCCTCACCCCTGCTTCCCATTAACAGGTGGGTAAAATCGCTCTTGTAATTTCTCAATATTAGTGAGATCTTGTGCCTCTAAGAATTCTTATATAGTCCATAATCTTCCCCAGTAGCCTGCCAATATATGTAAATCTCTGTTGAGATCTATTATAAGTGGATAATACCAATTTCCTTCTCTTAAAGAAGGACAACGTGGTTTCAAAACCACATGGTCCCCTGTTGTCCCCCCAAAGATAATATTTCATGGTGTACAATATATCTTTTTCATTGTAATTTCTATGTTATTGTGACTAGGTATTAACTTCTGAGTTAAAGGAAGTGAATTATTCCGTGAGAATATAATTAATCAAAGTAAAGATCTTGTTAATTGCCATAAGAGTTTCCCATTAGAAGTTAATTTAGTGACAAGGCACCACACTGGTGGTCCTTCAGTAGTGAAGTGAAAGTAAAACATTAAATAAAGAATTAAAAAATAACAACAATATTAACAACGATAAATAAAATAACGCCCCCGTCCCCCCCCTCGGGCACCACACTCCTTTACCACCCTAAAACAAATACTAAGTGATGCCCCAGTGTTAGTTAAGGCAGAATTAACCCAACCATTTATAGTCACCACGGATGCTAGTAATACTCATGTTGGAGGTGTCCTAAGCCAGATTCAAGCAGATGGAAGTAACAAGCTCATCGGTTACTTTTCCAAAAAATTAAACCCCACTGAGTCTAGATATTCAGCCACTGATCGAGAAGCCCTGGGAGTAGTATTAACCTGCAGAAATTTCCATCATTACTTATGGGGAACAAAATTTAGCATTTTTACTGACCATCAACCCTTAACTAGTATTTTTAAAAGGAAAACCAAAAAGCCCCAGAATGAGCAGGTGGATACTTGAAATGAGGGAATATACTTACGACATTAAATATCTAAAAGGGAAACAAAATGTGGTGGCTGACAGCTTATCAAGACCAGTAAGAGTAGTTCGTCAGATAGTCGAGCCCAGAAATTATTTAGGACTAAATCTAACAGCCATAGCCGAAGCCCAAAGAGAAGATGAGAGGTGGAAAGGTCTAGCAGAATATTTAGAAGGGGGAAAACTACCTACAAAATTATATCCTAAAGTCATCCTAGATCAGTTTGTGGTAGAAGAAAAAGTTCTGTATTTTATCAAGGAAAAAGTAGATGGCACCCTTCACTATTGCTTGGTAGTTCCTCAATCACTCAAACAGAAAGCTTTAGAGTTTGCCCATGTAGCTTCGGGACATTTCGGGCAAAAGAAAACCATAGCCAAGGTAGAAGAATTTTTCTATTGGGCCAACCTGAAATCTGAAGTTAACCAGTATGTAAAAAATTGCCTCACTTGCCAACAGTTTAAGAGTAACACAGGATTGCAACAGAAATGGCAAGAATTACCATCAGTATCACAACCCTTAGAAAGGTTAGGAATTGACCTTACTGATATGACTGCAGGGACACATGGTTATCGATATGTCTTAACAGTAGTGGATCATTTCAGTAGATTCGTAAAATTATACCCACTTAAAACCAAACACACACACACTGTCGTGGAGAGCATGGAGCAGTACCTCGCAGACTTCGGCACCCCCCAGTCTGTGGTCCACGACAACGGGTTGGAGTTTGTGTCCCGGCAGTTTCAAGACCTCTGCAGAAGGCATCGGATTGTCAACTGTCACACAACCCCATATCATCCCCGAGGGAACAGTACCACAGAGAGGCTCCATTCGTCCCTCAAGACTGTACTGGCTATCTTGTGTGCAGGGTACCCACTCAAGTGGCCACAGTATCTGGCGTCCTGCCAGACAGTACTCAACCATGCTGTACACTCTTCGACGGCCGTCCAGCCTTTCTTCGCCTTCTTCGAACGCCATGCCCCTCGTCAAGTGGATTCCCTCCTCCCCAGTATTGCAGGAGACCCCGAAGGACTAGAGGGGGCTAAGGAGGTGATCAAACAGACCCGACGGTACCGGGAAGTGGCAAACAGAAAAAGAACTAATCAAGCTGTCAGTGTTGGACAATTGGTGTGGGTCAGAAAAGAAGTGACACTGCCAGGTACTAGCAGGAAGTTGAACCCTAAGTGGGCCGGTCCCTACAAGACTATAGAAATCATTAGGGATGGTGGTGCTTACCTGCTAGAGAACGTCTTTACCGGCCAAAAAGTGCAAAGGGCGGCTGAGAAAGTGAAGCCGTATGTGGGTAACGAGGAGTGGTTATTAGCCCCCTTGGAAGTGTCGTGTGCCAAGGAAGACAATGCGGAACCAATGCCTCCACGGCTAAGGAATAGACCTCGAAGATATATAGAGGAGTGTTAGGTACAGTGGCTGGGCAGAAACAACCCCAAAGAACTATGCCACAATGGGTGTTAATTTTAAGGTGTAGAGGAACAGGTTTGGACAAATAGTGATACTGAGTTACAGTCCCCTTGGAGGTTTGTTGTTTCTGATTCGACCCAGGTGTGACAGGTCAGTAGACTATCCACCTTAATTCCCCCGGGCCTAGTTTGAGCCCTGAAGGAGTGGTGAACTATTGAGGTAGAAGATAAGTTCACAGAATTGTGTGTAGTTCACACAATGTACTAGTTCAGGAAGCTGTAGGCCACTTTAACGTGAGGGAATCACACCTGGTAGTAGTGTGGTTAGGCCTCTAAGCTACAGTCTGCCGGTGTTAGAAGGTGGAGGAGACATCAGGACGTAGCCTAAGCTCTGTCAAATGCTTCCTGGTTGACCACTTGCTGCGGAAACGAATGAAGGGTGACTGAATGCAAATGTTGTGAGAAAATGAAGATGAGTGACTGAGAATTTATGTTATTGTTTGTTTTGTATGAAAGTCAAAGGTCAGGAAGGCTCAACTTAGCTACCGAGTGTGCGGGATCTTGTACAGTTGACGAGATCATCCATACTTCTCTCATGAGTATGTGGACTGGGATGTGCCCTGCAATGATCTGAACTATAGCCAAGTAGCAGCAGTAGCCAGGCAATTGGTTTCTAAGGAGCCACATATGACGTTGCCAGTGTTTTGGCCAAGAAGGACTGCTGAAGTAGTGGAGTGATGGGGAAGGTCGAGTGAATGTTAGTCTGATGGAAAACCAAGGTGGATCATAACTTTAGTAACCATAAAATCAATTCCTAAATTGTAAACATGTTAAGATGTATTTTTTTTTGGTTTGTGAGTAAAAACATTTCACCTGGAGGGGAAAGTCGTGTGATGCTCCAAATTGATCTCACCTAGGCCTTACTGAATGTGCCTTCGTTTTATTATTATTCTGAGATTAACACGTACTCCCAAGGTAATACTTCGTTATATAAATGTTTTTACTCACATATCATTTATAATTTTTGTATTATATATTGATATTATTGTCTATATTGGAATTGCCCCCCCCCCCAAATCTTCAAGTTTTATACAGTCATTCTCCCCCAAGTCAGTTTTCTATGGAAAGAAATTAGAATCATATTATATTCCACTATTAATATTCATTAACTCGTCAAAATGCCCTCCATAGTCTAATATAATTAACCTACTTAGTTATCTTCTCACAAAACCTTGTTAAGAAATATGTAATATTGCATCATGTGATGTGATCACGCGCCCAAGCTTGCCTATGTGCCACCAGTCACGTACGCCCATCGTCCCCCCCTATATATTAATCCAGAAATCAGGTTCAATAGATATCTAGATGTTACTTGTTCAGCGTCAAAATTAATTTCCTATAAGCTGATAACAATTTCATGTTTCAATAATCAATTAGTAAAAAGATCAAAGGAGGAATATTCTCGAAAAAAAAATCCTCCCCCCTTCTCCATTCCCGCGTTTTTTCCCAGCGAGAGCGTCACCCCTCAGTGGACGCTAAACTTTTGCCCCGGTTACAGGTTAGTAAAATCGCTCCCGTAATTTCTCAATATTTGTGAGATCCCGTGCCTCTCAACATTTTTATATAGCCTATAATCTTCCCCATTTGCCTGACAATACATGTAAACCTCTTTTGAGATCCATTATAAGTGGATAATACTAATTTCCTTCTCTTAAAGAAGGACAACGTAATGTCAAAAACCGCATGGCCCCTTGTCCCCCCCTAAAATAATATTCCATGGTGTACAATATACCTTTTTCATTGTAATTTCTATGTTATTGTGACTATGTATTAACTTCTGATTCAGGGAAGTGAATTATTCCAAGAGTGGACGCTAAACTTTTGCCCCGGTTACAGGGAAGAAGTGCCTCCATGACACCATGCACCCATTTCTTATTTCCTTTCTTGTCTCTTAGTGAAATGTACGGCTAGAAAGCCAAGGCCAAATCTCAGAGTTATGCCTTAGTAAAAAGAAATAACCATGTGTCACGTAGAACGATCTAATAGGCCTAGCCAATTTACTCAGGAGTAAGAATCTCGCGATAATCCTCAGAGATGTTAAAAGGAAAACACGCCATGTGTAATTCTGAAGCCAAATTTGTGTAAACAAGGAAGTAATGTATTCACCCTATTTCAGGAAAATTCACTGAGAAAAGGTTAATTAACTATTCTCAAGTCCAGTTACCAAATTAAAACATTTATAGGGTGAAGTATTCAGGGAAGGGAGTCAAGGGTATAAAATTGTTATAAGTGGAAAGAGTTGATATCTCGGGGTGAGATAAGGTATTATCAACTCTGTGTATTTGTTTTCTTATGGTGTTTATCTCTGTCGTGAACAATTAAGTTGTCGGATACTTTAATTAAGCTATGTTGTAAAATTCAATGGTCAGCCTGTGATATCCAAAGTATACAGTAAATAAATAACTCTAGTTAAATCCAAAGAAGTGATTTCGTGGTATAATAACCCCTCCGTTGGTGTGGTAAGGTAAGTGTGGGAAAGTGCTCAACACTATTGAAAAGGATATGAAACAGATCCACGTACCCATGTGCCTTAGTAAAACTCAGTCCACCCTACCAGCTAGATAAATTGTTCAGTTAGTCCCCCCCTTCTTTTTTGTTGGTCACCTATATTTCCCGGGTCATAATTGTTTTCTCTTTCGAGTATATTAACTTCCCTTAAGGAAGAAATTAAATTCCCTGAGAATCCTCTAATTCTCATTAAACTTTTAGGGATGGTGGCAGCTCTTCTTTCTTTTGTTTATACAGGGAAATAAACAACATCAGTGACCATTAATAAATCTTATAATTAACCAAAGTAAATAATTTGATAATCGCCATAATAGTTCCCCCCCTTAAGAAGTTAACTAAATGTCAGGGCACCACACTGGTGGTCCTTCAGCAGTGAAAGCTTAAAATAAGATTAAAAATTAAGGTTAATTGAAAATAACAAATAAATAATAATTTCCCTAACAAACCCCCCCCCAGGGCACCACAGCGGCATTGGCGCTGACCAATCCACTTCATTAACATCAAGATCTTCATTTTTTGCTTTATGCAGTGTTTTTCTATTTTTCATCAACTTCTTGTGATTACTTTGAGCATGAAACTTCAACAATTTGTCCTTCTGTTTCTTAATGTTGTATATAGTGGTTTTTCCAATGCCAAACTCCTCAGTCAGACGCTTCACACTTACACCACAGTCCAATTGTTCCAGCAGCTTGACTTTTTGCGGTATTGTTAGACATCAATGTTTCCTCTTTTTCTTTTCACTACTGTCTGCAGGCCTTTTTAAAATCTTCAATACAAAGTGTAGTAATGCAGTGGGTAGTAATGCAGACACCAAGGTGTTGTTATAACGGCTGCTGACAGGAAGCTGGCACCAACCTGTCACGTCACGCTACCGGAGGGAACACACGGACTAGCTTGAAGAGCCCGTCGCACCAACCTAATTGTGCTGACGGGTGGTGTCACCTCCAGCAACTATGGGCCCAATACATGTCTCAAAACAGTTGTACAACGCTCGGGACCTATCTGAGCTCTTTCCAGAAGTTGACGGCCTGACATGTGGCTCAAAATTCAAAACAGCTGTACATTGCTCGGGAACAATTAAGCGCTTTCTGGAATTTTCCATTTGTGGTGCTTGCCTATCTCGCTCGGAATTTAGAGGCGTTGGGAATTCTGGAGTTCGGATAAATGGTTATGTAATAGTTTATTTGGTGCACAACCAAGAGATCCATGCTCTGAATCCCTGATGAAGTGATGACTATTTGTATGGGTCTCCTTTGATGTAGCCCTTATTCATTTGGTAAGCTCTTAGTTAAGAAATTGTGATCTTATAGTCTGACAGTATTGACTGTTCTAACACTTTTTTCTGTAAAACTTCCACATAGGGGTGGCCACAGAAGAAAAAAAAAATCTTCCCGTTCATACGCCTCATCTTTTCACACCCCAGTGTTCTCCCTCCCCCACCCTTCCACTCTCACAAATAGTACTCTTCTTATAGGGGTTATTCTCTTGCACCAACTGCATACATGTGCACCTTTTTCTTGTAAATCTTTCTTGTCATTTAATCTTCATTCATTGTCTCCAGGTGACTGTCCATCCAGAACGGAGTACAGGGAAGGCGAGAGTGAGCAGACTAGATTATGTAGGGATATGAGGAAGTGAAGACTTCTGCTAAGGCCACTAC
>JAXIVD010000152.1:124182-184182 GCA_036785275.1 Cancer borealis | reverse complement strand
TTTAGCAAGAGTAGAGATATGAAACTTCTAATTCAGAGTTTTAGTAAAGGATAGCCCAAGGATGTTCAGTGTAGAAGAGGGGGACAGGTGTGTGTCATTGAAGTAGAGGGTATAGTTGTTTGGAAGATTTTGTCGAGTGGATAGATAAAAGAATTGAATATTTGAGGCATTGAACAACACAAGGTTTTCTCTGCCTCAACCTGATATAAAGGAAAGATCAGAAGTTAGGCGCTCTGTGGCGTCTTCACGTGAGTCATTTACATGTTTTTGGTTTTGGCGTCTAGGAAAAGGTGAAGTGCAAGGTAGAGTCATAAGCATATGAGTGGATAGGACACTAAGTAAGATTGAGAAGGTCATTGATGAACAATAGCAATATAGTGGGTGATAGGACAGAACCCTGTGGAATACAGTGGCCGTCTACCACAACTGCAATAGACTGGTCAGAAAGGAAATTAGAGATGAAGGAGCAGAGAAAAGGATAGAAACTGAAAGAGGGAAGTTTATAAATTAAAAGCTTTGTGCCAGACTCTATCAAAAGCTTTTGATATGTGTAAGGCAACAGCATAAGTTTCACCAAAACCCCCAAAAGAGGATGACCTAGAGTCAGTAAGGAAAGCCAGAGGAGCATCCAGATCGGAAGTCATACTGATGATCAGATAGAAGCGGATAGATGCTTCTGAATCTTCATGTTAAGGTGAGACTCTGACTTTAGAAAGGCATGAAATCAATGCAATAGGATGGTAGTTTGAGGGATTGGCATGGTCACTCTTTTTTGGAACAGGTTGTATGTCGGCATAATTCCGGCAAGAAGGATAGGTAGAAGTTGATAGGCAACGGCGAAAAAGTTTGACCAAGCATGGTGCGAGCACGGAAATATAGTTTTTGAGAACAATAGGAGGAACTCCATCAGGATCATACACCTTCCGAGGGTTAAGGCCAGCGAGGGCATGAAGAACATCATTACAAAGGATTCAAATATTAGGCATGAAGTAGTCAGTGTGTGGTGGATAAGAAGGAACAAGCCAAGAATCATCCAATGTGGAGTTGTCAGCAAAAGTTTGAGCGAAAAGTTCAGCCTTAGAGACAGAGGAGACGGCAGGGGTGCCATCTGGGTGAAGTAAGGGAGGGGAAGATGAAGAGAAATGGTTTGACAAGGAGAGTTAGAATAAGATAGATTTAGACATTTCCTGTTGATGAAGAAGTTTTTGGCTAGTTGGAGAACAGATTTGGCATTGGAGGCGATGCAGTTGTGAAATGGTTGCTTTGGATATGTAATTAAGCGTGGAAGCAGGGTAGAGTTCTATAATATAGAAGGAGAGACGTCATTGAGCCCTTATACATAGGAAAAGAGAGTAAAGACGACCCCAACAGTCATAGGGTGTATGAGCTTACTCAGTATGCCAAGCAAATTAAACAGAAGGATTTGAAGAACAAAAATTGAAAAAGATAAAGAAATTTAATTGCAGAACAAGGGGGATTTAGGAAGGGAGAGGATGTGTATTCAAGATTTTTGGTGTGAAAACAGTAGTTGAAAAGTATCTAGAGAAAGATATAAAGCTATATGCAATTCTATAAGAGGGATTTATGAAGCATCCACGGAGTAGGAGGGTGTCTGCTTGACAGGATGAAGGCGTTCTATGAGGATGGCAGCACAAATACATGAGTGGACAGCGAATAAAATGAGATTTAAAATTGGAATGGAAGTGAGATGGGTATGTGATCTCACTGTGGTTGATTAACATATATATGGATGGATGCATAAGAGAGATGAAAGTCAGAGTACCAAGGGTACCAGGATACCAAGCTGAGGTTGGATGATGTGCAACACTCCCTGGTTGCATTTATTTGTGAATGACACATTACTGTTTGTAGAGAGTAAAGAGATGTTACAGAAGGTGGTGGATGCTTTTGATTTAGTGTGTAATAGAGCAAAGATGAAAGTAATGCCAACAAGAGCAAGGTGATGACTTTGAAAGGGCTAGGAAGGAGATGATTCATTACATCATATCTTTTAAAGTAAGAGTGCAAAGTGTGAAAGACACCAGGATCATGTTAGTGGGAGTGGAAATGGAGGAAGTGAGAGAGTTTAAGTACTTTGGATCAACTTTGTGTAAGCATGGGGGTATGGAAAAGATGAGATAGAGCAGTGAAAGGGAGACAGGTCATAGGGACTCTGAAGAGGCTATGAAATGGAGGAATGTAAGTATGGAAACTAAGAGGGGTATGAGAAATAGTGTTATCCTTTCTGCTCTGAATAAGCATCAGAAACATGGACATGGAATGCAGCACATCAGTCAAGAATATGTACAGTGGAGATAAGGTATATAAGAGGAGCGTGTGGGGTTTCAGATGGGATGGAGAGAGTAATAAGAATGTGTATGAAAACTTTGTTACGACTGCAACAGGAAAGGGAACCAATTGTAAAGTGGTTGTTGAATGGGTAAAGCATGGTACATATAAGTAGTTTAGACATGTGAAGAGAATGAATGAGAATGTGTTTGTTAAGGATACATGAGTCAAGTTGGAGGGCAGAATGCAATAGGGAGGGTCAGAATTAATGAGTATTGGAGGGGAAGAGATGACAGGAGTGGCCTTAACCACACAGTGAGGGAATGCCAGAACAGGAAATGATTGAGACTCTTACCATGGCCATCCCCTTGAGGGTAGTCTCCGGAGGGAGACAAAACATGGAGGGTGTTGATAGATCGATAGTAAGAACTTTAAAACTAAATTAACAATTTGTAATCAATAACCATTAAAAAATGTATGCAACTTAGTCCATGAAAAAATGTGGTATAAAGTTAGTAGCATCACACTTGCCTTTATATCCTTTCGCTACAAACTATTCAAATGTTTATAAGGAAGGTAACACAGGACTATTTTACCAACCCCATACATGACTCTAAGGCGAGTGTGCCACTTACAGTACATCATAAAACCAACAATAATAATTAAGTGGATGGCTGTTGTAGGACATTCAAATGAAGAAAAGACCATATAACAGATCATTAGCTGTATTCAACACTACAACATATACTACATAGACATTCTACCAACACCCAACAACTTTATAAGATACAAAACTGACTCTTTATTTACATAACTTTCATAATTCTTTTGTGTTGCTGCAGTCATACAATACACAACGTTCACTTATTTCATATTCACATTTTCTTAATTTATTGGTAGAAGTGTATCTTTTAGTTATATAATATATTTATAGGGTTTCTTCACTTACTGTAAGTATTTTCTATGTTCATTTGCATTTTTAAAAATGATATAAAATGTTTTATCCCTGTGGTGGGGTTACAAGAATACCATCACGGAAATTCCTCTGGCTTGTACAAGGTGACCAAAAAGGATGGAGCGAGTGATCTGGGAAGCATCTTCTCTGTATTCTTTCCTACAAAATGACAGGGTGCACAGCGAAAAGGGAGAGTAAGGTCTCCCTGAATCCAAAATACCTTTTCTTTGCTTCCCCTTTTAATGGCGATAGAACCCAAGTATATAGATCTACATATCTATCTATATACCTGGTTTATATCTCCATTAGAAGGGGATCACCAAGATAACGCATTTAAGGTTCAGGGAGACTTTACTTTC
The DNA here is from genome assembly GCA_036785275.1 of Cancer borealis. Taxonomy (NCBI): domain Eukaryota; kingdom Metazoa; phylum Arthropoda; class Malacostraca; order Decapoda; family Cancridae; genus Cancer; species Cancer borealis. Next base: position 180,579 of record JAXIVD010000152.1, on the reverse strand, counting down.
CCCTCCTCTTCTGCGCATCGTCTCAGTCCCTTTTGGTCGTCTTTTACAAACCACAGTGAATACAATGGTAGTATTCTTACAGCCTACCACAACACAATGTAAAAGTTCTAGGGTTTGCTTGACTAAGATATTCATAGTATTTGTGCCCACCTATCACAGCATATTTTACAACTGTAATTCATAAAATCATATTAATCAACTTTATTTTAATATCACAGATTTATGTGTTATCACAAATTTTACTGGCATGTTAATGAAAATATAAATTCACATTCAAAATTTTCTGGATTGATGAACAATTACTTAATCAACTACCTGTGTGCTTATATAATTCAAACTGTTTGCAGACTTCTTTCATAAAACTGTCTGCATGATCATTTTATTCTAACTACTTACAAACTTCTATTTAAAGTATTTCAAAGTAAAAATTAGACCCTTTTACCAACAAATTTTCATCATTGTTCTCTTGTCTTCATTTCATTCCCAGGTGCATAATTTTTCGCATGTACTTTGGTCCCTCCCAGTAGCCCCTGAAACAACACAAACCATGAAAAACCACAAAAAAAATTTTTTGATCAAAATCCTCCATAGAAATTAACATGGATGTAAAGTTTATACTGAGGATGATTTACCATCTCTTGTGCTTGTGAAAACTGTGTTCTCTTTCCCCATTATCAAATATTCTCCCAGTTCTCATGTCTAACTCTCTTTGGTTTGTCCAACAATCTCTTTTAACTCTATCTTTTACTTTTTTTTTTTTTACTGTGTGCCATTTTCCTTTTTTAATTCATCATCTTATCATTTTTTTATGTCAGTTTACAGGAGCCATGAAAATAAAATAATTAATGACTAATAAAGATCATCATGGTCTCAGCACATAAATCAAATAAATAATAATGTTTATATGTGCCTTTAAGTTATAATGTTCTATCTATCTATTATATTTATAGTTTCTGACGCTACATTCCCTCCTGAACCATCCCCAAAAGAGATGGACACGGAAGACAATCCTTCACCTTCCCCTATCCAAACACTCCTTCCTTGCTTGTTCAAGCCCTCCTCTATCAATAACTCTTTCAAGTATGTACTCCTTCACCATATCCTTCCATCTTACAACTAGCTTTCAATTTCACTCATATACACTTTCTTCACAAATTCTTCACTCTTCTTTCTCTCAAAATGACCAAACCACCACAAAGTACTTCTTTTCACCCATTCCACTACACAACACTTCAATCCATTTGCACAATATCTCATGCCACTTCCTTTATACACGCTTTCATTGCCCTCACCGTCCCTTCTCATCATACCACATGCTCCTCTAAGATAACAAATTTCCATAGCACACTCTTGACTGCTGTGCCCTATTCCATGTCCAAGTCTCTGATCCATACATCAGTGTTGGCAGGAGAATACTGTTCCTTAACCCTTTCTTTATCTCTATGGATACATTCCTTCCTCTCATAATCCTTACAAGTGATCCTATGACACACCTACCCTTCACAGTCCTCTTCTATTTCTCCTTCCATCTCTCCATGTTGGCATAGCACTTTTCCTAAATACTGAAACTCTTTAATTTCCAAAATTTTCTCTCCTCTTAGAACCACCTCACACCCTACTAGTAGCGCACTCACCCTATAAGTTTTATTAAAGTCAACCACCTCCACTTCCCTTCTTTCAAAAACCATCACCTTACTTTTCCCAGCATTCACCTTCAGCTTCCTTCTCATACATACACTATAAAATTCATCCACCACTCTCAGAAAATCTTTTCACTCTTTGCAAACAACACAATGTCATCTGCAAACAAGCATGTCACCACCGTGCATCCTATTCCATTCGTTTTAAGTCTTGCACCTACATTTCTCACTTTAACTTTCAATTCTTTCACACACCCATCCATAAAAAATATTAAACAGCCATGGCGACATCACACATCCTTGTCTCACTCCTACTCCTATATAAAATGCCATAATTCCTGTCAACAACTGTCCTCCACCACCATAAATTTTCAGAACATTTCAAAGAGGTTCTTGATCAACTCCATCATATGCCTTTTCTAGGTCCATAAAGGCTGCATACAGCACACCCTTCCTTCCCCATTTCCTTGCTTTCCTTATTCACTCCACACCACTCCTCCACCCATACCCTCCCATACTTCACTCTCGCAGTCCATCACTCCACATCCTTCTGTAAGGGTTTCTTTTATCCCCATAAGATCCAACCATCCACTCCCAAAAATCTCAACTTAGGCCATTTACATTAATAGAGCAAACTCTTAAGTATGCATTCTTCCTCCCAGGGGAAGCTGGAGGACCCTCTCTGCCCATAGCCATCTTGTCCTCCCACTATGAGGTCACTGGTAGCGGACAACTCTAGTGCAGTGCTCTCTCTGGAGGGACACGGGTCCCAAGATTTGTCAAAATAAAAAACGATGAAACTATTACTGATGTTGTGCAAAGCCCCTTGGTCAGTTATATTCCTTCAAGTATATAGTAAGGGTGTATACCACATGAAGGTTGTAATGGGCTAGTCTATCACTTTAATAGTGGTGGACATGATTGCTTTTATGTTTTCCTTTTCCCAATACTGAGTCTTATTTTGTACAGTAGCAATCTTCACACACCTCAATTAAACCCACTGGTTACATTACTGCCCCTGCACAAAGTTATAATTCTGTGAAAAACAAATATGTATCCATACTTACTTGAGCATTCCATGCCAATATATGGTGGGCATCATGTACTTCTTGAGGTGGAACATTGTGCGCCGCTCCTTGGCCTGGTTGATGGGGAAGGTCTCCAATGGGTTCCCTTCCATATCAAACTCAGCCAGGATGCACTTGGAATAACCTGTTGAGATATAATAACATAAAAACATAAGAAATGAGGAGACTGCAAGAGGCCAGTTAATGACCTATCATGTGATATACTGATAGATATGGTAGGTAAGTCATTACTTTCCTTATGTTTATCTAATCAATATCAATAAACCACAAGTGGTATTTATATAGATTTGCACTAATAATATGTACAGGGTTAAGTAGTTCTGAGTTTTGTTAAGTATATTGTTGATTCACCAGCATTCATCCTTTGCATTTGTCATCAAAATACTTAACAACTATGTAAAAAAGTACAAAGAAAAATGTGAAGTATCAATGTTATTCTCAAGTGTTTAGACGTACCAGTAACCAGAGGACATGAGGTATAACCATCATAGTTATGCTTGGGGGATGTGCCAGCCATTGTCAAGCTCAAATTCCTGTGCATCACTCCAAACTGGCCAGCTGTTAAATAAAGACAACAGTAATACTTGAGCTACTATGTACTATGCACAAGGTGTATTTCATAACATACCAAGGTGAAATGGTATGTTTTCTTTCTTATAAGACACTTGATAAAATGTATAAGTAGTATATCATGCTAACTTTTATCTATCTATAGTTACTAATACCTCATTCCCTCTGGAAATGTTCCCAAAGGGGACGGTACTTACTTGTTTACGCCCTCCCCCTCTATCAGCACCTTTTGTATGCATGTATTCCTTTACCCTATCCTTTCATCTTACAACTGGCCTTCCTCTTCTCTAATGACCTTAAATTTCACTTGCATACACTTTCTTCACAAACTCTTCTTTCTTTTAACTTCACATCATGAATTGCTTACTGGAGTTTTCCTATGTGGTGTACTATGTGTATGTATTCACTCTTTCCATACTAGTGTAAGGCAATGACAGATCAGGCATTGTATATAACCACCAATGTATTCATCTCTTTCCTTGCTAGAAATATGAAGAAAGACATGGCACTGTATGTATACATGCAAATACTCTATATATTCCTCCTTTTTCCTTGCGAGCCTAAGGAAAAGTAAATCAACTTACCCACAGCAGCTGCAGTTTTGGAAGTAGGAACACTGGTGCAATCCCCAATCCCAAACACGTTAGGAAAGGTGACATGCTGGAGGGTGTTTTTGTTAACACTGAGGAAGCCGCCTTCGTTGACCAGGGCAGCACACTGACGCAAAGGGTCAGGTGCACTCATTGGGGGGGTGACGTGAAGCATCTCATACTGTATCAGGAAAACGAACACTACAGTATTTGTGATGTATAACATGTGGTGTAAATTACAAATTATGTCTGGAGACTATCATTATTGTGTACTGCTTTAGGTGAATTTTGAAGGTCTGATGTGAAGCAATTTGAACTGTGACAACCATGCTAAGAAATAATTACACCAAATTGTGGGAGGATATCAGATATGTACATGGTGTGATGGGAAGAATCTCAAACAGGATATCGTGCCACAAAAATGACATTTTAACTTGTCTTGGATGTTTTCATCTATAACTGTGACAAGAAAGAACTTAAACTCAGAATGTACCTGCAAACAAAATGAGGAAATAAATAAACAAATACAAGAAGACTAATTGTAAATATGACACCTACATTTAGAGTTACCGTACATATAAAGCATTAACAAGCCAGATCCCTATCCTACTCATATCCTCATCCCCTCACCTGTATAGTCTTGAAATTATCTGGATTTTCCAAGTCTTGAAACACAGCCTCTCGGGTGTCTGGCTTCACCTCAATGAGATTGTGGCGCAGGTTAACAGTGATGTTCCGCTCCTTCACCACCTGAAGGAAACCACAAACAAAGATAGACAAGGGAAATAGAAAGGATAACTGAGAAAATTCAAAATATGTAAAATACACACTGTATAAAATATAAAAAAGAATAAATAAATAAATAAATAAATAAATTTTTAAAAAATAGATAGGTATTCAAAGGTAAGAATGTGGGTATAAAAGCCAATACACAGTATATATTAACAAGTAGTCCTAAGATAGGAGTTGCAAGAATCTATCTATCTATATAACAGGCTGTTATTCCCCTAAAAGATGTAGCCAAGACAAAGCGCGCCAGGATTCTGGGAGACGTTATTCTCCCCTTCCCCTCTGTGCCTTGCCTTTTTGAAGGAGAGTATACAGAGGAGGAACATCCCAAACCCCTTGCTCAGTCCTTTTAATCATGTTTTACAAACCACAGGGATTACTGTGGTAGAATTCTTGTAGCCCCCACCACAGGAATACTACCACCATATTCCCTGCAGCTCGTACAAGGTGACCAAAAGAAAAAAAAAACAACTGAGAAGCTCCTTCTATGAAAAGACAGAGGCATAGGGGGTAGGGAGAGTAAAGTTTCTCTGAACCCTAAATGCCTTACTTTATCTATCCCCTTTTAATGGGACTATAAGTCAGGTATATAGATAGAAAGATAGGTAATCAACATGTGGTGTACAGTAATTTCTTGGAACTCAAACGCCTCTTATCTTGAACAACTTGGAATTCAAAAATTGTTCTGGATAATATTTCAATCCAGAATTTGAATGTTTTCGTGGAATTTGAACAAATTCCACACATATGCATTGGTTTTCTCAGCTGGTTTCTTGCTCCCATAGTGAAAGCATCCCTCACACAACTTTTATTTGTTTTGTTTGTATTTTCGCCATTATTTTTAGTATTTTTGGTTGAAAGCAGAAAGGGAATATTTAATATTTCCAATAATGAAATCAAGGTATTGCGTTCTTATGTTCTTATTGGTTTAAAACACAGGTTATTGTTGAATAGTGGCACCCTAACAGAGCAGTACTAAATAGGAGCATTAACTTGTTCAACAACAATGTGGTAGAATATTCTACGAAGATCCAGAAAAGTAGTCTACACCAGACAACATTGGAAAAGTTCTTCCCTGTACAAAAATAGTAGTGAACCCCAGCCCTCTATTAGTAGTATCAGTAAGAGACAGAAGAGAGCAAGAATACCAGAAAAACAATTATCTGATGCTTTTATGGAAAATGCCTCCCCTTCCAAGCAATATTGTCATCTCATCTCCACTCCTCCCTAAAGTAAATGCAGAATAAACATTCCGCAGAAGTTGGCGATCTTTTTTGGAGACGCAAAGATCTTCTTTCTGGGGTAAATTTGATGTTCTTTCTAATGGAGATAACTATTTTTTTTGCAGAAACTTGTAAAATAAGATTTTTTTAAAAATTTGTCACCAAGTCTCAATTTCACAATTGCACATGATTTCTGTTATGCCAACCAGCCGCCCTCAACATCCGCTGATTAAGCCCGCCCACTATTCTTCATATTTAAATCTAACAATTAATACCCTAATCTTCATCAGTTGCATGTTGGAAAAATAATCTAACTCACCATATTAAAACCTAACCATTTTTCTAATTAAATGAAACAATTTCTTGTCTCGTCAGTTGAATATTGGGAATCAGCTCCACACAGCAGCTTTTCATGCTTGGGCTGAAAAGTTTGTAGCACAGAAATGTTCGCTTATCAGAGTTCAAAGGAGGCTCCCAGCCACAATTACCACACTGTTTTTTTAGGAATAATCCAGTGGTTTTCAAATGCTTTTAAGACTTCATCCTTATCCAAATACATAATACCTCAAAACTTCACTGCTAGAGCACCCTTCACCATGACAACGGCGTGTGAACTGAATTCAATTTAACAGGCCTCACAAATGCTATGAATGGAAGGAAGCCTATCATTGAACACCTAACAAACCATGACTGTGATTGGCTGAAACAAAGGGAGGAGGAAGAGAAGGTCTCTGTGCAAGGGACAGTTGAGGCCCCTCTCAGACATGACACATTATTGCAACAGGGAGGATGCGTCACTGCTTTTTTAATCATCTATGTAGTAATACTTATTCAGACAAATTTCTCTCTATATATATAACTATCTATAATAACTTCGGTATATAACTATCATACAAAATATGGAGCAAAATAAATTGCAGAACGGTAAGTTGTATTGATTGTACAGATTGCTATTTTCTGTGGAATATTGACCAAAAGCAATACAATTTTGATTTATTAAATTTTTTATGGTTTTGATATATCATTTAAGGCATCTATTTGTATTAGTAAACATTAAATTAAGTGTATTTGTGGTAAATAAAAAAAAATCAAATGGGCATTTTCGGGGTCTGGGAACAGGTAATTTCACTTTCCATCATTTCTTATGGGTAAATTTGCTTTGGAATTCAAACTTTTTGGAATTTGAACTGCCTCATGGAACTAATAAGGTTGGAGTTCCAAGGTATCACTTACTAAATAAAAGCAGAAATGCATGGATATTTGAAGGCAGGAATTAAAAATACAAAGGTTAAAATGGAAGACAGAAAATCATATGAAAAATTCCAGCATTAGAAATCTACCCATTTCAATGTGACCACAAGGAAGGCATCACTCACCTCCCACAAGACATCAGCATACTTCTTGATGCCAAAGATGACTGGCAAAGATGTTAAGTACATAATGTTGGCCTTGTCACGTTTCCCATGCTGAAAAGAATCATAGTGATGAGTTTTGGCACAGGACGAATACGAGTATGTACTGTATCACGATAGCAACAATGACTCTTACTCCTGATACACAGATTCATAATAAATGTCTCTTCATTTCTCGAGCAATGTACATACATATATCATAAAAGGTAACCAAGTCAAATTTGCATATTTAGTAGATACACCTCTTTCCTCTCCTCTCCTTTAGGGTCGTGGGAAGTCTTTGAGTTTATATTAAACACCAGAGTGCTTTAACTTACTGTAATGTATGCAAATTAACAATACAGAAGATTATGAGGGTATTGGATGTCTCCGACAACTATAAGCACCTGGTGCAAACTTATTTCCTTCCTCAACCATTTGGCTGAAGGGAAACCATACAATACTCATCCTGTGGTGAGTCACAAAAATTCTACCATTGTAATCCCTTCGGTTTGTAAAATACGACAAAAGGGACAGAGTGAGTGGTCTGGAAAGCACCTCCCTTCTCTTTATACTCTCCTGTGAAAAGACAAGGTGCAAAGGGGGAGGGGAATGTAATGTCTCCATGACCCCTGGCATGTCTTGTCTTGGTTACTCCCGTTTAGGGGGATAACAGCCTGGTATATAGATATATAGATATTAATACTAGTCAAAAGTATGCGGTGCCCTGCTGCTGTTCTCGCTCATCAAACAATACATACATAAATTGATAGAAAATAATGTATTATAATTACTTATTAATACTTGATTGGATGGCCTTTTCTCTTCTTCACAGCCTGTAGATGTTTGGGTAGTGAAAGTGCTAGGTTTCTTAAGTTTTCTGGAGAAATGTTTGACCAGGACTCTTTGCCAGAGGTTATCAATTGTGTTGAGGTTCATAGGAACATAATAACATAAGAAATGGGGAGACTGCAAGAGGCCAGTTAATGACCTACACGAGGCAGCTCCTTGTCCCCCACCCTTGGAATAATCCAACATCTAGCCATCCCACCTGTCATCCCTATCCATACTCTGATCCAACCGTCTTTTAAAGCTACCTATTGACTCAGCACTTACTACGTGTCTACCCAGCCTATTCCAATCATTCACGACTCTGTTAGTGAACCAATGTCTACCTATGTCTGTCCTGAATTTACGTTTTTCTAGCTTGTACTCATTTCCGCGTGTCCTATCCTGACTTCTAAATTCTAAAAACCTGATCAATGTTTCTCTTATTAATTCCTTTTACCCATTTGAAAACCCCAATCATATTCCCTTTTGCCCTCCTTCTCTCTACGGAGTGGAGATTAAGACGTTTTAACCTATCTTTGTAGGGTAAATTTCTCAGCCCCTGAATCATCTTGGTCATTCTTCTCTGGATTGCCTCCAAGGAGCCTACATCCTTCCTGTAATAAGGGGACCAAAATTGAGCTGCATAATCTAGGTGGGGTCTAACTAGCGCTAAATACAACCTCAGAATGACCTCAGAACTCCTATTTGTCACACACCTACCAATAAATCCCAGGATCTTGTTGGCCCTATTTCTAGCTATAATACACTGTTCCCTGGGGCGCAAGTCACTGCTTATTTGAACTCTTAAGTCCCTCACACTATATGACCTTCCTAAGGTATTGTCATTTAATGTGTAGTCTATAGGCCTATTACCTAAGCTCATAATGCTACACTTGTTAACATTAAACTGCATCTGCCATTTCTCTGACCACTCGTACAGCCTATTTAAGTCATCTTGCAGCATCTTAGCATCATCTATATTCTTTAACGGTTTTCCTATCTTTGTGTCACCGGCAAATTTACTGATATCACTGTTTATTCCTGTCTCTAAGTCATTTATATAGATTATGAATAACAACGGTCCTAGTACTGATTCCTGTGGTACCTCACTAGTGACATTACCCCATTCTGATTTCTTCCCATTAATCTGTACCCTCTGTTCCCTACTAGTAAGCCATCACCTAATCCATTCTAGTGCCTTCCCACCTATGCCATGAGCCTTGACTTTACTTAACAGTCTCCTATGGGGTACTCTGTCAAAGGCTTTACTGAAGTCCAAATAAACTATATCATACTCGTCCCCCTTATCTATGGTTTCAAATACTTTCCTATAGAAGGATAATAAATTTGTCAGGCATGACTTCCCCTTGCTAAAACCATGTTGACTATGTCTAATTTACTTGTGTTCATCTAAATGTTTTCTAATTGCCCTTGGTATGATAGCTTCTAACATCTTGCCTACCACTGATGTTAAACTGATTGGGCGGTAGTTACTGCTTTCTGCCTTATCTCCTTTTTTGAATATAGGAACTACATTTGCCTGCCTCCATAGCCTAGGAACTACTCCTGTGTCTAGGGATTTTCTAAAAATCATTGTGATGGGTTCAACGAGTTCTTCTCTACATTCCTTAAGAATCCTCGGAAAAATGTTGTTCGGCCCTAGAGATTTAGTCTTTTTAAGTCTATCTATTTCCTTGCTAACTACTTCCGTACTTATGACCATTTTGCTTAATTTATCAACCTCTTGTCCCCTAAAGATCTGTACTGGCTCCAGTTCCCTACTCGACTCTTCCTTAGAAAATACGGACAAGAAGTATTTATTTAATTCCTTACTAATTTCCTCACCATTTTCTATCAATCTGCCATCCATTCCTTAAGAGGTCCTATTCTTTCCTTTGTTTTAGCCTTGTACAGCTGATAGAATCCCTTTGGATCCTTCTGGGCATCTCTAGCTATCCTAACCTCATAATTCCCTCTTTGCAGTCCTAATATCCTTTTTAACTTTCCTAGCTAGGTCATTATACTGCCCTACTACCTGTACTTCTCCCCTTTTAATTTTCCTATAGAGTCCCCTTTTTAATCCAATTTCTCTTTTAATGCTGCTATTCATCCATTTTGGATCATTTCTATTTAACCTAATCCTCCTTTTAGGTCTATACTGTTCCTGCCCTGTATCAATTTCCCTAACTATGCTATTATAATGCAATTCTACCTCAATGTTTTGATCCTCCTCTCTGCCTACTCCTATTCCCTCCAATCTATACTCTGGAGATGGTGTCTGAGGTCCTGGTAATTGTCTTTTCTAAAATCTGGACTAAAGCAGTGTTTTGTTCTACCTCCCTCTTTGCATTAATCTTGAATCTAATTTCATGGTGGTCACTAACATCAAATCTAGCTCCTATCTCAACCTGGCAGACCAAAGTTTCATTATTCGTAAAGACCAAATCTAAAATATTTCCGTCGCGTTGCTTCCCTTACAAGTTGTATGAAAAAACCATCCTGGACGACATCTAAGAATTCCTCCGAGCATCTGTCATACTATCCCAGTCTATTCTCCTATAATTGTAAGATTAAACGAGTACTTACCAAGTATGAAGTTTGATCGTAATTTCACGAACATTTAACGACGTCACAGTGGTGCACAATGAGACGCTCTACTACCAATCCACCATCAGTCCGTTTAGAGAGTAGGTTTTAGGAAGCAACCACCAACTACCACTGAGAGCCCATGCCCCAAAGTGAGCTCCGTGAATAGATAGGGCAGGGAGGGAGGGCATTGTGCACCACTGTGACGTCGTTAAATGTTCGTGAAATTACGATCAAACTTCATACTTGGTAAGTACTCGTTTAATCTTACAATTTCACGTCACAATATTTAACTGACGTCACAGCGGTACCCAATGAGAGCTTTAGTGAGGTTCCTAAAACCTACCAAATCACACAAAATTCAGAAAAAGGGAAAAAGGCAGGCATCTGTAAACAGCTGACATGTTGGAGAAGGAGAGCGGAGCGACCTCTCCTGAAAAACTACATTAGTCACTCACCAAGTGACTAATTCCCGGGCATGAGCATCTCAAACAACGCAGGAATTATAATTGCCATAGGACCGAGAGAGATCCCTGATACGAATAATCTCCAGGTACCTGTAACGGAGAGGAGCTAACTCTATAGCAGGGCCAGAAGCCACCGCTAAACCAATAAAAGAGGACAAGTCTTGTAAGGTGATATCTCTGTTGAGGAGGAGCAAATGTGCTCCCTCCTACAGGAGGGCAAAGTCAAGGAAACAGAGTCAAGAACCACATTAAGGAATGTAACCCTCTGGGTAGGCTCCAGAACCGACTTCCGCACATTGATGGTGAGACCCAGAGAATGAAGAAGTGCAAGGCATAGCCCACCTGGGCCCGCAAGGCCTCTACTGATGAAGCAATAAAAGGACAGTCATCTAAATAACAAACCACAACCATTCCAAGGGACCGAAGGTGGGAGAGGACAGATTTCAGTAACTTTGTAAAGGTGCGAGGAGCAGAAGTTAACCCCTGGGGGAGACAAGTAAATCTAAAAGCGCAGCTCTTCCACCAAAACTGAAGCCACTTCCTATCCTCAGGCCTAACATAAACTGAATAATAGGCATCCTTGAAATCAACTGTAACAAAAAAAACAGTTAGGGAGGATTAAAGGAATCACATCCTTCAGAGTGTCCATCTTAAAATGAATATAAGGCACATGAACATTAAGGTCCATCAAGTTTACGATAACCCTTGCCGGCCCTATGATGGGAAACAAAACCGTGATCTTCAGGTAAACAAAGCTCCACTATTGACTGTTTGAGGAACTGATATAAGGCATCGTTCAGGGTCTGATCATCCGCCCAAGACAGGGCGAGAGGACGTGGAGGCACAGTCTGAAAAGGTATGGACACAAATTCTAGAAAATTTTCCCTTCACCACATCATGAATCCAAGGATCCTGCATGAGACCCCCACAGTAGGTTAGCAGAGAAAATCTTACACCCTCTAAAGTTATCAGGTGTATTAACTAAAGGAGGAAACCCGGAACTCACTGGAGAGGTTACTGCAGCTTCGGCCCATGCATCCCCCTCTCCTGGGGAGGCTGCTGGCCTAAAAAAGGCCGGGACTGGAAGTAGCACTTGCCAAGGTACTAATATGGCAAGAAAGCAACAGCTGCTTCCATTCCTAGGTCAGGTCACTTTGGGAATCACTTTTGAGTGTATCTAACACATCACTTTCCCTCACTAGCACAAGTTACTTAGGTGTTATTACAGTGTTACACTCGTCTCATTATGAAGGTCACCTAGGCGTTAAAGGGTGTGTTTTGCACATATAACACACTCATCTATTGCTTTTCTGTCACAATGAATTCGTTCGTCAGATGTAAATTGTTACTTACTTGTTACTTGTTGTCGTTATTTAACAGGTCCCACTCAGCCAATGGCGCTCTGCAGGACCGTTTACATATGATTTTATCAAAGAGCATATGAATCACGAACAGTCATGTCATCAAGGTTGTAGCACTCAGAGAATAAGTATCTCTTTATTGTGTTAACAACTGACCACGGAGGCCGACCTAACCCTCACCGTTAGGTTAAATTTTTATAGGTTAGGTTAAGTTAGATAAAAAGTGAAGTTGGAAAGTCTGAATCAAGCAACACAAGAACAATGCCGGGCTAGGCGGGTGTAACACTGTAAACTTACTATTATTTTCATGTTTATATTTGTTATTTGTATAACGTTCAAGTTTTAGTCATTGTGCAGGATGGTAGAACACATCCCAGTGACAGACTAAGTGACAGCAAAGATGGTCTGGATGGAAGCATGGCACTCCTCAAAGTTGCAGAGTGCCATCGTAATGGTGCAGCAGTGTCACCGTAATAGTGCAGCAGTAATGGACACAGATATACAAGTTACTAACACCCTCTCCAGGCACGGGAGAGCGCTCAGCTGATGTGAGGGCGGAAAAGCACAAGCTGGAGTAGGGAGTGTGGAAATATCTACCAAAGACCGACTCCTCTTAGCAGACTTATCTAAGTCGTCCTTCTCCAAGCTCCCACGCTTCTTGCTACTCGAGGACGTAGAAGAGGGACGCCTCACGCCTGGGTGGCGACGTTAAACTGCGCAACCAGAGAGACAGAGAGGGTCAGATAAACACCATATGTTGTCTCCTAGGGTGGTAGGAACCAACCCACAGCTCCAAACTGCATAGTAAATAATACATATGGCAGTAAATTCATCCGTAGATCCAGATATATTTCACCCAGTCAACTTAGGACTGTATAGAAGAAAGCTTCCCAGGCAAACTTCAACCAGGGAGAAGCGAAGTCAGATAAACACCATATGTAGTCTCCTAGGGCGGTAGGAACCAACCCACGGCTCCAAACTGCATAGTAAATAATACATATGGCAGTAAATGCATCCGTAAATCCAGATATATTTCACCCACAGTCAACTTAGGACTGTATAGGAGAAAGAGAAGCGAAGCAGCTGACGTGTTGTTGACTTGACTGTGGGGAAGTAGAATGTGAACTGATGGTGGATTGGTAGTAGAGCGTCTCATTGGGTACCGCTGTGACGTCAGTTAAATATTGTGACGTGAAATTAAAGTCCCCCATAATGCACACATTATTATACCTAGATGTCCTTGCAAGCTCCTGCATCAGGGATGCACTAGCTGCTTCGTCTAAATCCGGAGGTCTATATATAATCCCTACAACAAACTTTTTCCCTCCTATAGCAATGTCAATCCATAATGATTCCGTATTCCTATCTGTTTTTATTGTGGTATTGACATAGCTATTTAATGTGTTTCTAACGTACAGTGCTACATCTCTCCCTCTTCTCCCTTTTCTATCCCTGTGAAAAAAAGTGTACCCATCTATTCCTACTACAGGTAAGAAATGTTTGCCTGAAATATCTAACCAAGTTTCTGTAATACCTATAATATCTAACCCTTCTACACATGCGATACCTCTAAGTGTGTCTATCTTATTTATAACACCCAGTTCACATCAGCACAGTACTACACAGACAACCAGTTCACACCAGCACAGTACAACACAGACAACCAGTTCACACCAGCACAGTACAACACAGACAACCAGTTCACACCAGCACAGTAAAACACAGACAACCAGTTCACACCAGCACAGTAAAACACAGACAACCAGTTCACACCAGCACAGTACAACACAGACAATCAGTTCACACCAGCACAGTACAACAATGACAACCAGTTCACACCAGCACAGTACAACACAGACAACCAGTTCACACCAGCACAGTACAACACAGACAACCAGTTATTATTGTAATGAGCTTAACTTTATTGACCCTTCAAGACCAAACAAGCGTTTTTCTTCTGGTTCAATTATGGTTCGGGGGATCGAAGTAAGTTTACTTATTTTTTAAAATTGCCTCGTATGACTTTTCTCAGTCCAAGCAAAAAAGACATAAGCTTCCACTTCCTTATGGACTTACGGAATTGAAAAAGAAAAAAAGCAGCTCCACTGCCAGCTCTCTGTGGTGTCAATTATCCTGATGCTTAACCTTAAATATAGCTTTTCCAAATGAAAAGCCGATGATCACAGAGTAAATAAGCATAACATAACAATGCTACTTGGCAAGCTGTAATTTAGTAACATGAATAGATGCAACCTACTCTTCACACCAAGATTAGATGAAAAGATGGTGAGTGTGGCTAGTACAGGAAGTCCTCATTTTACGATAGCTATGCGTTCCTTGAAATCCTATCGTAAACTGAAATATCATATACCGAACCCATTATTACATGTATTAGATAGAGATGTGTTCCAGCACATTAGCCACTCCTTCAGGTTCAGATACATACATAAAGACATACCTTAGTGTAAAAATAAACAATTTGAATAAAGAAAACAAAGAAAAGAATATAATTATGCAATCATTATGTAATTCGTCGTTTAATGGAAGTAAATTATAGGAGTAGCAGTAGACACCTGCCGCCCGGTGGAATACTCCAGGAGAGGTACTTACGGGGATGTAGGCAGTGCTGCAGACTGAGTGATTCCCCGTGTTCTCTCTTCCCGGTTCCCTTAGTGTCTCATTTACACAAGAGAGCAGCTGCAGCCTGCCCTCTAAAGACAACTTCTTCTACAACATACATAACATTACTACACCTTACACTTTACACTCTCTTCAAATCAAAATTTAAAAATGGCTTCACCACATCCAGCCTCGGAGTCCCCATCTGGGGAGGGGACCACAAATGTCCCCAGGTCGGACTGCTCCTCTGCTGACGACCTCGGGTGTCTTGATACTTCCTCTAACACTTTTACTCTCGAATTTTGCAACATTCGTGGCCTTAGATCTAATTTCCAATCTGTGGAACACCATCACCCCTCCACTAAACCTCATCTTCTCTTCCTAACTGAAACACAGTTGTCTGTGACTACTGACAGCAACCCCTTCTCTGTTCCCTCCTACTTTCTCTATCCTCATTTTCAATCCAAAGCTGGCTGTTGCGCATATGTGCGTAACGACATTACTTGCTCTCGTGGCCCCAATCTTGAAACTTCAGAATTTTCTACCATCTGGCTAAGACTTCAATGTCACTCTCTAACTAAATTCATCTGTGCTGTATATCTCTCACCTAATTCCTCTGACTATGTAAAATTCTTTGACTATTTGACTTCCAAAGTGGAGCACATCCTATCTCACTTTCCTTATGCTGAGATCTCCATTTTAGGGGATTTCAATGTTCACCACCAGCTTTGGCTTTCATCTTCTTTCACTGACCAACCTGGTGAACAAACCTTCAACTTTGCTATCCTTCATGACCTAGAGCAGCTAGTGCAGTTCCCCACCCGTATCCCTGACTGCCTTGGAGACACGCCCAGCATTCTTGATCTTTTCCTAACTTCCAACCCTTCAGCTTACTCTGTTAAACTTTCCTCTCCGTTGGGCTCCTCCGATCAAAATCTTATTTCTGTTACCTGTCCTATCACTCCAGTGCAGCCTCAGGATTCGCCTAAGCAGAGGTGCTTCTGGCATTTCAACTCTGCTAAGTGGGAGGACCTGAGGCAGTACTATTCTGATTTTCCTTGGGATGATTATTGCTTCCATGTCAGAGATCCTTCTCTTTGTGCCGAGCACATAACAGAGGTGATTGTCTCTGGCATGGAGCTACACAGGGCTAAAAAGCCCTGGTTTAACTCTGCTTGTTCTCGTGCTGTCAATGATAGAGAGGTGGCTCACAAACGATACCGTAGCCATCCATCTGCTGAAATTCATGCCCTATATATTTCTGCCCGTAATCATGCCAAATCTATTCTCCAACTTACTAAAAACTCTTTTATTAATAGAAAATGTCAAAGTCATTCCAACTCTAACTCTTCTCGTGATTTCTGGCATCTAGCCAATAATATCTCTAACAATTTTAATTCTTCATCTTTCCCTCCTTTACTTCAACCAGATGGCCCCATAGCTGTCTCTTCTTTCTCTAAAGCTGAACTCTTCGCTCAAACCTTTGCTACCAAATCTACTTTGGATGATACTGGGCATATTCCTCCTACTCCTCCACCCTCTGACTACTTCATCCCTAAAATTAAAATTCTTTATCATGACGTTTTCCAGGCCCTCTCTGGTCTTGATTCTCGGAAGGCATACGGTCCGGATGGAGTCTCTCCTATTGTTCTCAAAAACTGTGCTTCCGAACTCGCTCACTGCCTGGTCAAACTCTTTCGTCTGTGTCTCTCTACTTCTACCTATCCTTCTTGCTGGAAGTTTGCTCACATTCAACCTGTCCCTAAAAACGGTGACCGCTCCAATCCTTCTAACTACCGCCCTATAGCTTTGATTTCCTGCCTTTCTAAAGCCTTTGAGTTTGTCCTTAACAAGAAGATAATGAGGCATCTATCAGCTCACAACCTTCTCTCTGATTGCCAGTGTGGTTTCCGTAAAGGCCGATCTACTGGTGATCTTTTTGCTTTCCTAACTGAATCTTGGTCATCCTCTTTTAGGGACTTCGGTGAAACCTTTGCTGTCGACCTTGACATATCGAAAGCCTTCGATAGAGTCTGGCATAAATCTTTAATTTCTAAACTACCCTCCTACGGATTCTATCCCTGTACCTTCATCTCCAGTTTCCATTCCGACCGGTCTATTGCTGCTGTAGTGGACGGTCACTGTTCTTCTCCTAAAACTATCAACAGTGGTGTTCCTCACGGTTCTGTCCTATCACCCACTCTCTTTCTATTATTCATCAATGATCTTCTAAATCTGACTCAATGCCCTATCCACTCCTATGCTGATGACACCACCTTGCATTTTTCAACGTCGTACAACTAACGCCCAACCCAACAAGAATTAAATGACTCAAGGCGAGATGCTATAGGACGCTTAACTTCTGATCGTTCACTAGTTTCTGATTGGGGCAGAGCAAACCTTGTTTTGTTCAATGCCTCAAAAACTCAATTTCTACAACTATCTACTCGACATAACCTTCCAGATAACTATCCCCTCTTCTTCAACGACACTCAACTTCCCCTCTCCTCCACATTAAACACACTCGGTCTATCCTTTACTAAAAATCTAAACTGGCAATTTCATATCTCTACTCTTGCTAAATCAGCTTCCAAGAAGTTAGGTGTCCTATGGTGTCTGCGTCCATTTTTCTCTCCCTCTCAGCTGCTTGCTCTGAACAGGGGCCTTATCCGCCCATGTATGGAGTATGGCTCTCATGTCTGGGGGGGCTCAACTCATACAGCTCTTTTAAACAGGGTGGAGTCTAAAGCTTTTCGCCTCATCACCTCTCCTCCTCTGACTGTCTTGACTCTTTAAGTCACTGCCGCAATGTTGCTTCTTTATCTATCTTTTACTGCTATTTTCATGCTGACTGCTCTTCTGAACTTGCTAACTGCATGCCTCCCCCCCTCCCGCAGCCTCGCTGCACAAGACTTTCTACTTCTTCTCATCCTTATTCTGTCCATCTACCAAATGCAAGAGTTAACCAGTATCTTCACTCTTTCATCCCTTACACTGGTAAACTCTGGAACTCTCTTCCTTTGTCTGTTTTTCCACCTACCTATGACTTAAACTCTTTCAAAAGAGGAGTGTCAAGACACCTCTCATACTATATTGAACTGCCCCCCCATTTTTATTTCTCCTACTATCTTCTTTACAGGGTCTGGCGACAAGCAGGTTTTTTTATACTTTTTTTTTCTCCCTTAGCCAATACCCTTTTAATGTATATATATATATATATATATATATATATATATATATATATATATATATATATATATATATATATAAAAAAAAAAATAAAAAAAAAAAAAAAAAAAAAAAAAAAAAAAAAAAAAAAAAACCCCCACGAACACAAGGTTTCACTGTATTTGTAATGGTGGCGCGGGAATGACTAGTTGTCGGAGTTGGCCGCATGTAGTGTAGCATCGCGGTGGCGCTGCATGCGCCACCACGCCGATTTGGCCACGCCCAATTCGCCACGCTGATTTTGGCGCCTTTTTTGAATATCGTAACTGCGAATCAAGTATCGTAAATCGAAAAAAGGGCACTAATTGGCTAGTATCGTATCTGCAAATTTAACGTAAACCGAACAATCGTATATCGAGGACTTTCTGTACCTGAAAGGCTAAGGACCCACCTTGTTGAAATATTCGTCGGAGATGTACATGACCTTCTGTGGGGCTCCGGCACACTTGACGGGAGTGTTAGGGAAGGAGAAGAGAGCATTACCCTCTTGAAACTTCTCTAGACTCTCCAGGGTTTTTTTGACATAAAGAGGGGAGTAGTTGGAACACACACCAGGGGTCTCAAAGGCCTCAGGTAACCCCTTGATCTGTTAGAGAGGTAGAAACAGCCTATTAGTGAATGGTGATAAAGTTTTCTTCCCACTGTTTCAGGAAACAGTACTATAATTGCAAAGTGACTTCCGATATGTATTGAAGTGCTAGGATACAATAGGTGAAAGAACATTCTATCTTTCCACTCGATAGGGATCACATTCTTTTCAACTAGTTTCATAGTCTGTCATCTCATCCTTATCTCTACTCTTCAGGTGACCAAACTAAATCTCACGTACAGTACTACATTTTGTTACTTCCACCACTTAGCAAAGCTTTCTCTCCTTAATACACATGCCAGACCTTACGAACTCTTTTTCAATGATCAATCTTATCAGGAAATCCAACATATAAAAACTTGAAGTGAAGTGATTTCTATGAGCCATCATATGTGTTTGAATACCTCAAAGCCACCAATGGTACAGTCGCCCAAATAAGTGATGGCACGTCTTACGGAGATTTTCGTTCAAAAATTAGATTATGGCAACCCTAACAAATGGAATTAAATATCCTTATAACTTGTCACGAATGTCACTATATTCGCGAATTGTTACTGTAAATGAACTAAATATAAATTACAATTGATTACTAAGTCAAGTTTATGAGAAACAAACATCTATTCATGATATTTCATGAATACTTGTCGAAGCATTTTGACATCGAGCTTTTCGCTCACAGAGAAATTCAGTCAAAAGAAATTCTTTTATAAATAAAATTTATAAATGCATAAGGCTATTTATTCATGATGATCTTAAATATTGAGCAAAATACAGCTCAAAAAAATATGTATGAATTGTTTAAACATTCTCCATTAAGAATTATGATAATATGAAATCTACATTTAAACTCTCGCTTGACCATGACGTCATCGGGCAGGATGTTCCTTAAGTTAATGGCAATATGCTATTAACGTAATAAGATATAATTATTACTCATAGTCTTCACATAACGGTAATAGGCAACAATTAGTATATTTTAAAATACCTTGCAATATGTTATGATTAATATATTTATGAATAATAATAATAATAATATTATAATTAATAGCTATATCTTTATATAATGACAATAATAATGTTATAATCAATATATCCTTATATAATGAAAATACTGTTAATAGGTTATAATCTATATAGCTTCAAATAATAATAATAGGCTGTAATTAATATAGTCTTTAAATTATGATATAATGTTCAACCGTTTGCGCACGATGACGTCATCAAATACTGGTAACATCAAATATTGGTAACAAAGCTATTATTGTCGTCTTTACATACTGGCTACGTTGTCCTAATACTGTTTTTGAACAATTATTTTCATTATTATGGTGAATGAAAAATGGTTTTTAATGAAGAATTATGAAGAATTTATCGCTATAATCTAAAAAATATTTGAGTTATAGCAATAAATTCTTCATATTTTTAAAATTTTCTTTGAAGACGAAAAATTGAAAAACAATTTTTAATGTTGGCTTCAGTAAAAAGATACTGAATCCTAAAAAAATTGGAAATACAATAGTTTTATTTCGTTCTAGAATATTTTAAGTGAAAAGAAATACTTTTTGTAACCAATACAAATATGATGTATGCAATTTTTAGGCATATTGCTGTCAAATGATGTGTAAAATTAGGTGATATCAATTAATGCCGAAAACATGAAAGCCTTCTTTAAGGTCTTTTTATTTTGCACAAACGAATGAAAATAATTAATAAGGGCGATCAAAAAATTTATAAATTGATAAGTAATCGTTTTATGATGCGACGTACCACTCAGAGTGCGTTAATAGTGTAATTATAAGGAAATGTGGGTTATGATATTGCTCTAAAACTAAACAACGTGGCGGTCGTATATATTGAGATCACTGGATGCATTTGCCAGATGTCGCCAGAACGAAACAGTCTGAATTATGCGCCATCACTTATTTGGGCGACTGTACATCAGAATAATCCAAGACCCAAGGAACCAACCTGATTATAGTTGAGCTGAAGGCCGAGAGAAACAACCAAAAATTCATAGCTGATCTCCTCACCATCCTCAGTAATGACCTTGTTATTGTGAGGGTCAAAGGTCGTTACTCGCTGCTTGATCCAGTCTGCTTTCTTTGGGAGAACCTGAGGTATTATGACAGAAAAGTTGTTTCACATCAGGAAATGAGTGAAGTACTAAATAAGAATTTTCAGAAAGTATTTACAACTGAATCTGACTTTAAAAAGCCATAAGGACTAAAGAGAAAAATTAATAAGTGGGATATCATGATAAATAGAAAAGAGATAAAGGAAATGACAAAGAAATTAGATGAGAGAATAGCAATAGGATCAGATAAGGTATTAGGATACATCTTGAAGGAGTGTAGACCAGAAATGGCTGACCCAATTCATGAGTGTTCTCTCAAAAAAAGGAAAAGTCCCTAAAGAATGGAAAAGAGCAGATATAATGCCTTACAAAAATGGAAACAAAGAAGAACCATAGAACATAGATCAGTGTCATTGATCATCATAATATGTAAAATATGTGAGGTTATCTAGAAATAATGGAAAGAATTCGTAGAAAGAGAAGGAATTATAACAGATAGACAATTTGGATTCAGAGCAAGAAGGTCATATGTCATCAACTTATTAAGTTTTTACTCAAAAGTTATAGATATAACACAAGAATGGAGTGAAGTAAAAAGTGGAGTATCACAAGAATTAGTTTTGGCACCGATGATGCTTTTAGAATATGTAAATGACATGACACATGAAAAAATTGCAGAAAGGAATTTGCTTGAGTGATACAAAAAAATACAGCTTTCCCTAGAGGAGTATTGATACTTGGAATGGACTGAAGGAAGAGGTGATAATGGCAAATAACGTACAACTGAAAGGAAAACTGGACAAATATGGATACGGAAACAGGACCACATGAGTGTAGCTCAGGCCCTGTGTACTACAATTAGGTAAATACATACCACAGCTGGTCTCTTACTGCAGTATATCTTACTGACTATTAACCATACATTTCACACACACTAACAGATTTTATCATTGTACCCGATATTATTTTCATTATCCTATGCATGGATGGCTTTAGGAGTAAATATTTTGTTTCCTCTAAGCTGCTATTTATACAAATTGTTTTTTCCCCCGAAATATATATACACATTCTCTTAAAATTCACTTCACAAGCTATGCAAGGTTCTGTGTATAAAGTAGGTGCCAAATAAAACCAGTATGAGGGTCAGTGTAGGTAATATGAATAAGATTTATGAATATATGATGATATGAGGAGGTAATGAAACACACTCACTTTACTCATGGCACGACCCGAGTCCTCCAGCTTCTTCATGCCTCCACCCACCAAGGTCCACATGGGTTGGTAATAATGCATCTGGGGATCACACTCCAGGTTAATACACAATATATTACATGAACACTGCAGTAGTATAATAATAGCCCCTCCAGTAGCTTTCTGAATAGTTTTGCATTATGAAAATTCATCCATCGACTGATATATGATGACAAAGATATAATTCCTAAAGTTCAATGTATCACACAGAAAAAAAGTGCAGTAATGGCAATAAAATTATTTTGCTGCATTTAATATATATTTTCAGTACAATTTTTGTTTTCTTAATTAAAAGACATTAAGATTATATTTTATGTATATTATCTAAAGAATGTAACTGTCAGCACCGAGCAAGAAGAGACCTTTATATGTGTAAAGCTACGTTTATCATTATAGAGATGAATCACCACAAAATAATTAATGCAGGAAACAAATCAATGGTAAACTCACATCAGCCGGCTCAATCACAGCAACACTGCCTTGACCCAATTTAGATGAGAACTTAGCAGCTGTGGCACATCCTCCTGCACCACCTCCCACCACCACCAACTTGTAGCTGCAATAGATTAATATATTAACAAATGTCTAAACTATTTGTTTGTGTCAGAGTAACTCACGGTCTCATGCATCAATATGTATACATATCTCATGTATAAGATAATTCAAAATATGCAATAAATTAGTCAAAATTATACATTTTTCTCTAATATTTGTCCTACAACACTATATGATTGATGTGTGCTATTATTATTGTATTATTATGATTAGTATTATCATTATTATTATTATCATTATTATTATTACA
The DNA here is from genome assembly GCA_036785275.1 of Cancer borealis. Classification (NCBI taxonomy): domain Eukaryota; kingdom Metazoa; phylum Arthropoda; class Malacostraca; order Decapoda; family Cancridae; genus Cancer; species Cancer borealis. The sequence continues at coordinate 157,477 of JAXIVD010000152.1, read as the reverse complement.
TTCTACCTTTTTTCATGTACTAAACTCTGCATCCTTTGTACGCACCACTGTTGAGTTTCTCACATTCATGCACAATTGCTTACTTGTTCAGTCTTCATATTTTTCCTCACTAAAGAATATACTGTAGTTTTACATTTTCATTAGACATTAGAAAGACAGGCAGATGGCGAGAAAGATTGATGGATAATTATCTGGATAAAAAATATCCATTAGAAAGACAGAGTAAATGTAGTTACCATATATATAAAAAACAATATACTGAACATGAAGAGATCAATGGCCTGATACAGATGATATACTAGGTGAACAAACCTTACCTCTTATGTGCTTTAGCAGATGTTGAAAAAGCCCCACTCTGCAAGACTAGCCTTGTGCCGCAGCCAAAGAGCAACTTCTTGTGGGCCATCATGTTGTAGTGTCTGAAAATGTAAGGCATGAAGAAATACATTATCTATTTTTCAATAAGCATACATTGGTGTTATACATAGGCAGGTGCCAAATTAAAAAATAATATTATAGTAAATATCAACTGCCATAATCTTTTCATACATAGGAAGGAAATACTAATTTTATTTCAACCAACACATTACAAACTTCATAATGAAATTGGATTTATCACACTTCTGGGAATGCAAAGTAGCTAAATGCCTGCTAGTAATAGTTCTATTTACATTTTCATTGATAAATAACATTAAATTAAAATTAATACAAAAATGGAATAGAAAAAAATTAAACCAATCAACAAATATATGAATAAATAAATGCTTGTTCAAGGCTGTTTCCTTCCTTGAAATATAACTTCACAACCAACATTATACATCGAATAAATGTCTTTTGCATTGCAGAATGCTATGAACAACACATGCAGACATAGTGGTAAAGAGAAAAGAAGACGGTCTTTGAGATAAAAAACATTTGCTTCTCCTCACATAGGCAACATTACGAAGGAGGATGTATGAATAATCATGCGAATTATCACCGACCAGATATCCTTATCAACCATGTTTTAATATTCCTGTAATGACATTGGCAGGCAGCAATTAGTGGCTGCAGCACGACTAGCACACACTGCCAGGCCCAACCTACACTGATTAATAATGTGCGAGGCAGCAGTGTTGGTGTATATCACGCATATACATATTTAAATTCTTAAAACACACACATACACACACACACACACACACACACCAAAAAAAAAAAAAAAAAAAAAAAAAAAAAAAAAAAAAAAAAAAAAAAAAAAAAAAAAAAAAAAAAAAAAAAAATGCAATGAAGTAGTTTTTCAATGAAACTGACTGGACGAAAATTAAGAAACTAAAGAACGTTCAAGAGAAATATGATTCTTCCTGATGATGTACGAACAAGGAGTCAAGGAATACTTTCCATTATAAAAAAAAAAAGTAAAAGAAAAAGGAAAAATTAGAGTGGTTGAACGGAAAGTGTGAAAGAGCTAAAAAGCGAAGAGATGAAGCATGGAGGAGAATGAAAAGATAACCAAATCAGAAAAGAAAAGAAAAATGTAAACTAGAAAGGAATGAATATGTAAGTAAGGGTAAGAAGAGAAGAAGAGAAGGGATATGAAAAACACATAGTTGGCAAATGAACCAAAGCTGTTTGACAGATTTACTAATGGATAAATAAAACAAAGAAAACATAACTAGATTGAAGAAAAATAAAGAAGCACATGAAGATCTGAAAGAAATTAGTTAAGTAGCTACTAAATCAGAATTTTCAAAAAGTATTTGCAACTGAATCTGCTTTAAAAAAAAAGCCACAAGGACAAAAGAGAAAAAATCAGTTGTGGGAAATCAGGATAATGGAATAAGGAAATGATGAAGGAACTGGATGAAAGAAAAGCAATAGGACCAGATGGGGTATTAGGATACATCTTTAAAGAGTGTACACAAGAAATGGCTGAACCAATTCATGATATAATTGAGTGTTCTCTCAAAAAAGGAAAGGTTCCTCAAGAATGGAAAAGAGCTGATATAATGCCTATTTACAAAAATGAAAATAAAGAAGAACCGCTTAATTATAGACCAGTGTCATTGACCAGCAAAGTCTGTAAGATATGTGAAAAGGTCAAGAAACAATGGATTGAATACTTTGAAAGAAGGAATAATAATAGATAGACAATTTGGATTCAGAACAGGAAGGTCATGTGTCACAAACTTATTAGGTTTTTATTCAAGAGTAATAGATATAACACAAGAAGGAGATGGATGAGCGGATTGCATACATTTAAACTTAAAAAGGCATTTGATAAGGTACCGCACAGGGGATTATTATGAAAGTTGGAACAAAATGTTGGATTGAAAAGAACTTTAACAACTAGATGAAAGACTACCAGAAAGGAAGGGGAATGAGAACAGTACTAAAGGATGAAAAATCAGAATAGAGGGAAGTAAAAAGTGGAGTACCACAGGGATCAGTTTTGGCACCGATAATGGTTTTAATATATATAAGTGACACGACAGAAGGAGTAAACAGTTACATAAATCTGTTTGCAGAGGATCCAATTTACTAAGAATGATAAGAAGCTACAATGATTGCGAGCAGCTACATAATGATATAAAAAAAGAATGGAGCAAGACATGGGAAATGGAATTTAATGCAATATATATATATATATATATATATATATATATATATATATATATATATATATATATATATATATATATATATATATATATATATATATATATATAGAGAGAGAGAGAGAGAGAGAGAGAGAGAGAGAGAGAGAGAGAGAGAGAGAGAGAGAGAGAGAGAGAGAGAGAGAGAGAGAGAGAAACATATATATAGAATATTGGTAACACTTTCAGGATGCTAAGAAATATACAGATGGCTTTTCACTTCCTAGATCAAGATATGATGAGAAAGATTATAACTACAATTATTAGACCAAAACTGGAATATACAGAAGTAATATGGTCCCCGCACAAGAAAAAGCATGTGTAGAAATTGGAAAGACAACAGAGAACTGCAACTAAGATGGTGCCAGAATTGTAAGACCTAACATATGAGAAAAGATTAAAAGAAATGCATCTAACAACACTAAAGGAAAGAAGAGAAGGAGGAGACTTAATTACAATATATAAACTGATGAACCACCTTGAGGAAACAGATGAAAAAGACTTAATATTGAGAAGAAAAGGAGCAGCTAGAAATTTGAGGGGACAAGAAAAAGTTTCAAAATAGAATTTGCTTGAATGATACAAAAATGTAGTTTTCCCCAAAGAAGTACAGTAAAACCTCGCAATACAAGTTTAATTCGTTCCATGACAGAGCTCGTATTGCGATTTACTCGTCTTACAAATCAAATTTTACTATTGAAACTCAGTGAAATATGATTAATCCGTTCTAGCCCCCCCAAAATACCAATAAATCTTATTTATGGGTTTTTGAAATGGAAAAAGTGCACATCGTCAATATGCTTTGGTCTTATTGCCTTGCTAAGTCCACTACACACACTCCTCTCTCATGGTTTTTATGATTTCCTTCTTCAACTCTATCGTAATAATCTTTTTCTTCTAATTAGCACTATACTTTGCACTATCTTCAGATTCATGGCTAACGCAATTAATTAGGACAAAATAATGCCAAAAAAGCCACGAAACCAAGAAAATAACTAAAACAAAACGATCGCAATGTTGCCTGAATGAGATGAACACGTGAACTGTGAGAGCGGAAAGGGTGAGTGCCTGTGAGCTCAGTGCCGACTATTGGCGGCTATTAAGAATCTTTCTCGTATTGCAGATTTCCACTCGTATTTCAAGACAAAAATACTCACAAGCCTCAGCTCGTTAAGCAAATTACTTGTACAATGGGGCACTCATACTGCAAGGTTCTACTGTACATGTATAGATTGTCAGAATAGACTGAAAGAAGAGGTGATAATGGAAAAGAATGAACAACTGAAGGAAAAACTGGACATATATAGATACGGAGACAGGACCACATGAGTGTACTGTATACTACAACTAGGTAAATACAACTACTGTATAGGTAAGTACACACATAAGCGTTTATACCTCTTACCTAAAAAGTTTTAAAAGATAATAAGACGTGGTAAAACAATTTTTTCTCGTTGCAATCAAATTAAACGAGTTGATTACATAAGTATCTGTATGCAAGATGAAGAAATGATCAACAAGTCGTTTTTGGTAAGAGATTAAAGAAATTGTAAGGTGAAGCAGTTCGAAATTTCATAAATAAATTGTTGGTAGTAAGTAGTAAGAAGACAAAGATGTATATTCCTTGCTAATAGATAAGGATTTGCATATGTAACACCTTTTGGTAAATCTGCATAACTACTGCTCAGATGATATCGATATAAATATGAAGTCCTACATATAATACACATTGTGTACTCAACACATGTGAAGGTTTCAGGCAGTGCTCGTTATCATAATCATATATAGACCATGATATGGCAATCCAGAAGAAAAAAATCTAGGGTGAAATACCTAACTTTTGGAAAATAAATTATAAAAAGCTTGTATAACCAAACCTAGCCGAACCAAACATAACATAACATAACCATAACCTAACATTACATAATCAATTTCCAGATAAATAATGGTGAGCACTGCCTGAAACCTTCACAGATGTGTTGAGTACACAATGTATGGTATAGTATGTAGGACTTCATATTTATATCGATATCGTTCAAGCAGTAGTTATGCAGATTTGTATTATTCATGGCTGTTCAATATTGCGTGGGTTTCTGACACCTGAAAAATTATTAAATCAAATGTGGTATTATGGTTAAGGATAAAATTTTACATCTTCACCATAATGGCGTTTGTTTACGTCTGCGTCTTGCCTCTGTTCCTCGTCAACTCCATACTCTTGGTCATAGAGAACATTTGATAGTTTCTATATTAATGTAACTTAACCAAACCTAACCTGACCAAACCTGAACTTATATTGACAAATAACAGAACCTTGTTTAAACCAAACTAAACTTTATTTTTCGAAGAGAAGATCTCACAGAAAACATTGAATATCTCACTAACTAAAAATCTGCGACGGAAATGTAATGAACAAAACTTCTCAAAATGCATCAGGTAATGCTACAATATAACCTTAAATGGTACAATTTTATATCTTCACCGTAATGGCGTTTGTTTACGTCTACGTGTCGGGACTGTACCTAATCCAACTCCCTACTTTTGGTCATAGAGACATTTGATAGCTTCTATATTAACCTAACTTAACATAACCTATATTAACCAAACCTTAACCTACATTGACAAATAACAAAACCTTGGATATTATTTTACATCTTCACCACAATGCTCTAGGGAATTCAGGGTTATATGTTTGCATTACCTGATGCATTTTGAGGTTTTCTTCAATTACATTTCCATCGCAAATTCTTAGTTTGTGAGGTATTCAAAGTTTTCTACGAGACCTTATCTTCGAAAAATAAAGTTTTGTTTTGTTTGAACAAGGTTCTGCTATTTGTCAATGTAGGTTAAGGTTTGGCGTAAGAATCCCATCCCTCCCCTTCGCAGTCGCTTCAGACTTTTAGAGGCCCAGTGCAAGCGTGTTATTCTTGATGAGAAACGTTCTGCGTGGGCCTCCTTTTGTGCCTCCCTGTCCTTTTCTTCCTCAGTCTCCCAGGCTTGGTCTTTCTTCAGGAAGATGGTTCACCCTCAGCCCCCTCTTACCTTCCCGTTAACTAGTAACGGTGTCCTCCTTGTCAACAACGTCCAAAAAGCCGAGTGCCTTGCCTCCAACATACACACTGTCCTCGGCTCCCCTGATCCTATACCTCCACCTGTGTTACCTCCTTCTTCACACGGCCACACAATTAGCACAGCTATAACTCCCCAGGAGCTTTCATCAGCTTTACAAGCACTGTCTGCTGGGAAGGCGACGGGGCCGGACAATGTCCCGAATGAGTTTCTTCGCCGCCTCCCAGATCCTCTGATCTTCCTCCTCCTGAACGTGTTCAACGCCAGCTGGCAGTCTGGCACGTTCCCTTCTGTGTGGCGTAATGCCATCACAATTCCTATTCTCAAACCTGGCAAGGACCCGTCGGAGGCTTCCTCCTACAGGCCCATCAGTCTACTCTCTAACTTCAGTAAGGTATTAGAACACATAGTGCATGACAGACTAACATGGTGGTTGGAACACAAACACCTTCTTCCCCCTAACATGTTTGGCTTCCGTCCTCACCGGGGCACCCTGGATGCCCTGCTCCAGCTAGAGCACCACATTCAGGAAGGATTTAACCACAAGCAATTCACTCTGGTAGCTTTTCTTGATCTCAAAGGAGCTTTTGACTCCTCTTCACATAATGCCATTATTGAAAAACTTTCCCGCCTGGGACTCAATGGTTCCCCACTCAATTGGGTTCAGTCCTTCCTGTCTTCCAGGTCCTTCTCTCTGGTGATAGGTAACTCCTACTCTAGGTCTTACCCAGTCACCAGAGGTGTCCCACAGGGTTCTCCTCTCAGTCCTCTCCTTTTCAATGTCTTACTTTCAGACTTTCCCTCTTCTCCATGCACACATGCACTCTTATATGCTGATGACATTTCCCTCCTTTCCTCTGCTTCCACTATCCAGGAGGCTCAACTTAACCTTCAACGTGGGTTTGATGCCATAGACTCTTGGACATCACGTTGGGGCCTAACGGTGAGTGCCCAGAAGTCTAGCCTTCTGTGCTTCACCAGAAGGCGAATACCCAACATACCTGTGGTCACCATCAAAGGTTCACCCATTCCCTTCAAAACCCAACATAAGTTTCTAGGTATAGTAGTGGACGGCCCCCGTCTAACCTGGAGCCGTCACATACACTACCTGGTGACCTCATGTCTTAAAAGACTAAACTTAATGAAGTCCCTGGCAGGGGTCAAGTGGGGTGCGGACAGGCATACCCTCCTTCGTTTCTATTGTGCCTATATCCGGAGTCGCTTAGACTACGGATGTGAGGTTTATGGGGCGGCCTCACCTTCACTTCTCCATAAACTGGATGTCATTCAAAACACAGCCATGCGTATAGCCCTGGGAGCTTTCAGGTCCTCCCCAGTCACAGCCCTTCAGGCAGAATCCTCCCTATCCTCACTGTCACACCGACGCTCCACCCTCCTTGTCCGCACCTACACCAAACTTGCATCCTCACCTAGCTGCCACGCCCTCCACTCCCTCCTCCTCCGACAGAGTAGGGCACCACTTCTTGGCCCCCTACCATATCAAGCCCACACACCATTTGTAGAAAGAGCCCTCTCCTTCTTTGCCTCCCTCCGGGTGACCCCCCCCTCCTTTCTCACTCTCGAGAAGACTTCCCCTTTGGGCCCTTGGTTTCCCCTCTCCCCCTTAATATCCTTGACACTGCACACAGACACACAATGGTCAAAGGCACACTGTCCGGTGCAGGGCAGGATAATTTTCAACAACCTCCTGCACACTCACTACCACAACTCCCTCCACATATACACTGACGGCTCCCGCCTCCCAACACCTCCCTCTGTTGGAGCTGCTATGTATGTCCCAGTACGTAACACTGCCACTGCCTGGAGGCTTCCGGCCTCTGCCTCCATTCTGACAGCAGAACTCTTTGCCATCAGAGAGGGCCTCAGGTTTGCCACCACACTCACCTCCCCTTGCTCAGTCACTCTCTTCTCAGACTCCCTCTCAGCCCTCCAACTCATCCGGCGCCACCGCCCCAAAACACACCACTCCCTCTGCTTCACCATTCACCACTTTCTTCTCCAACTGTCCTCTTCTGGCTTCTCCATCCACCTTCAGTGGGTCCCCTCACACGTCGGCATCATGGGTAATACAATGGCCGACAGAGCGGCAGCGGAAGCACACTCCCACCCCTTCCCCATACACCTCCCCACTGACCAGACTGACTCACTGACTAACCTCCACACAGCCTGTAGACTACACTGGGACACAGACCTGACTAACGCCCTACAGTACACCTCACTTGGACACATTAGACAAGACACACGACACCACTGGTGGACCTACTCTCCCAGCCGTGCCCTTGACACTGCCGTCACCAGACTCAGAATAGGACACAGCCGCCTAAACTCCCACCTACACAAGCTGGGCATGACTGATGACCCCCACTGCCCTTGGTGCCCTACACAACCAGACACCCCAGAACACCTCCTACTTCACTGTCCTCGTCACCACTCCCACCGCATGGCACTCCTTCACTCACTGTCGTCTCTCCACATCCGCAGACCAACAATAACAGACATCTTAGGTGGCTCTCAAGATCCTGGCCTGGCCTTCAAAGTACTCAAACACACCAGGACCTTCCTCCAAAGGACAGGTCAACTCAACAGGATCTGATCCACTCATTCATCTGCAACCTGCACTTTTGGGGCACTAGAGGCTGTGGCACCACAGCCTGCACGGCCCCATCAAATTCCCAAGAAGAAGTAGGTTAAGGTTTGGTTAATATAGGTTATGTTAGGTTAGGTTAATATAGAAGCTATCATGTTCTCTATGATCAAAAGTAGGGAGTTGGACGAAGTGTAGTCCTGATAAGCAGACGTAAACAAACAACATTATGGTGAAGATGTAAAATTTTACCAAACCTTGTTCAAGCAAAACAACTATTTTTCGAAGAGGTCTCACAGAAAACATTAAATATCTCACAAACTAAGAATTTGCGACGGAAATGTAATTAAAGAAAACCTTCTCAAAATGGATCAGGTAATGCAAATATATAAACCTGAGTTCTCTAGAGCATTCTGGTGAAGATGTAAAATAATACTTGGTTAAGGATTTAAAATTTGTATTGACTATTTGGTTTTGGGTAAGTAACAAACATACATAGACAAACATATGATAGAGGAGGAGGGTAAAGATTCGTAAGACGACCCATTCGACATTTCTACCTTTATAATTCCCTGCAAATTCAATCTCAGATACTTGTTCACCTCAAACAGTTATGCTTCTGAATTAAATTTTTTAAGGTTACGTTAGGTTTAGTTGGGTTTGGTTAAGTTTCGTTACGTTTAGTTCGGTTTGGTTGGGTTAATTTTGGTTAGGCTTATTCAACTGCAGCTCTGTGAAGTTTATGCTAACATAGCAATTTTTTTCAATGATTTTTTATGTCTTTATCAGAATGGCGTGTAGCTACAAAATAAAATGGCATCTGCACCTCGCACAACACCCTAATTTTAGTCATAAAAAACATTTGGTAGCTTCTAAATTACCATACCATAACATAACAACCTAAGTAATCCTAACGAAACCTAACTAAACGTAACGAAACCTAACGGGTAAAACTATACAATCACTACTTCACCACTTTCTTTTTTCTCTCCTTCCCTACATACTATACATAGTGTACTCAGCACATCTGTGAAAGTTTCAGGCGGGGGAAACCATTATTTACCTCGCAAAACGTCTTTGAAGTTATGTTAGATTATGTTACGTTGGGTTGGTTGGGTTATGTTAAGTTATGGTTAGGTTAAGGATGTTAGCTTAGGTTACGGTTATGTTATGGTTATGTTAGGTTAGGTTCGGTTATATAAGAATTTAAAATTTTATTACCCGAAAGTTAGTTCTCAACCTTAGAATTTGTTCTGGATTTGGGTAAAATTTAAAAATCTTATATAACCGAGTCTAACTTAACTTAACCTAACCATAACATAACCGTAACCTAACCTAACAACCTTAACCTAACCATAACTCAATCTAACCTAACCAACCTAACAACATAACTTCAAAGACGTTTTGCGAGGTAAATAAGGGTTTCCCCCACCTGAAACCTTCACAGATGTGTTGAGTACACTATGTATAGTATGTAGGGAAGGAGAGAAAAAGAAAGGGGTGGAGTAGTGATTGTAAAGAAATACCAGAACGAGTATCTGAAATTGAATTTGCAGTGCATTATAAAGGTAAGGAGATATCAAATGGGTCGTCTTACGAATCCTTACCGAGGAGAAGTTATCCAGTCGTTGGGTGTGTGGGTGAAGACGTTGTGAGGTGTTATATAGTAGGAATTTCCTTTGGCATGTGGCTTAACAACTCGATGACGCAATACTGATAACTCTCTCCCCTCCCTCTTCCTTCTCCCGCATTAATAAAATTTTCGTTCCCAACATGATTATTTCATCCTATCAGCTACATTGTAGAAAATATGAAAACTTTCGACCTGCCCTACTCACATCATCCGCCAAATTCTAATAATCCGTCATACTTCTTTTACCATACTGTAATATTTGTTTAACCGGCTTCAACATTCGCGCGACGTTGGCCCTGTCTGCCTGGCAGTGTCTGCCTTCGTAGTCGTACACTATTAGCAGATCCCTCAGATACATATTCAACAGGCTTTCTGGTAGCTGTTTTAATATATTCTTATGTACCTGTCTTATCCAACATTTTAGGGAATATTGTCCACTAATGTAATAGTAACTTACATGGAACTTAGGTTCAGGAAGATATTACTAAAACTCCAAACATTACATGGCAAGTGTTTCATAATAAAAGTATCGTTCTATTATGATTTTGACACCGTCACACAAAAATAGAAACATGAAACTACACAATAAATGCTGCCACGTAAATATATTTACTGTAAAACTGTCAATTGCAGATGTGCTTGAATTTAGAGAGGCGCGTCACACCAGTACTACAATGGCTCCTTGATAACTGAACTCCTCACACCTGACTGAACTGCAGAACTGCTTTCTTTTTGGGCAGCGTCATTACACACAACGACCTGAGTGTTGTCACACAGCTTCATTGGCAGGATATAGAGTAGAGACTGGACACATGCTTGGCTGAAGTGCGATTTGAGTCACAAAACACTTATGAAGGATGGCTGCTTTACCACAACTTTCTTTTTTTTACTCTATTAATACCATATGCAAGTACTTTATGACTAAAATTGAGATGCGAGTGAGACTGAAGTTACTGAACGTTCAGACAGCTGCCAGCTACCAGCTGAGTGTTCTGCTTTGACGAGTCACGAATCCTTCCCAAGTTTCCGTCCGTGGTGCCGGACGTATGACAATTAGCCTGTTCGCAGTGAGCATTTTCATACCAGACAGCGCCAGATTTTGTAATTTTTGCCGGAAAACAAATACTTTTTGGGGCAAGTTTTACAAGCTTACACAGGTGTATTATTGCACATTAATGCGTATGAAATTTAAGTCTATTAATCTCATGATGTCTGTAGGGTATTCAGATAAACACAGGGGCCTCCTTAGTGTAGTTTACTGAATTGTAATTGTAATGTGGGGGGGGAAAATGTGCCAGGCAACAAAGGCCATATGGCACTGTGATGCTTCCAATTTAATCTCAAATAGGCCTACTGAATGTACCTTTTTTTGTTATGTTTAGTCTGCCCTTAGATCCTGTATTCCCAAGGGGATACTGCATTATATAAATGTTTTTACTCACACATCATTCATACTTTTATACTATATGTTTATATTAAGGTTTATATTAGAATTATTTCTCCAAACTTTCAAATCCTATGCAGTCAACCCCTCCCACCAGACAGTTTTCTATGGAAAGAAATTAGTATCATAATCTAATCACTATTAATAGCCATTAACTTGTCAAAATGCTCTCCATAGTCTAATATAATTAACCTACTTAGTTATCTTCCCACAAAACTTTGTTAAGGATGACGTAATATTGCATCATGTGAGGCGATCATGCCCCGGGGCCCGGGACGTGCAAAAAGTCACGTAGACAAAAATGTTCCCTTATATAGTAATCCAGAGATCAGGTTCAATAGATACCTAAATGTCACTTATTTAGCGTCAAAATTAATTTTCTATGAATTGATAACTATTTCACGTCTCAATCATCAATTAATAATAAGATCAAAGGAGGAATATCCTCGAAACCCCCCCTTCCCCCTTCTCATCTCCCGCCTTCTTCCCAGAGAGCGTGATTCGGAACTAAGCTTTTATCACGTCCACAGGGAAAGAATGCCTCCACGACAGTTACACCAATTTCTCATTTACTTTCTTTTGTTTTTGTAGTTAAATGAACGGCTAGAAAGCCACTGCCAAATTTCCAAGTTAAGCTTTAGGAAACTATGTGTCACGTAAGACGGTCTGATAGACCCAGCCCATGTATTCAGGAATAGGAATCGCGTATTCCTATTTAGTGAGGAAGAGTTATACTATGTATGCATAAACAGAAACATTGAGATCACCTTACTTTCGGAAATCCCCTGAGAAAAGGTTCTTTAACTGTTCTCAGGCCCAGTTACAAAATTATAACATTTTTAAGGTGATATTTTTCAGGGAAGGGAGTCAAGAGTATAATGTGTAATGTGTGAAGAGCTTGGTATCTCGAGGTGAGATATGTATTGCCAACTCTGTATTTATTTTCTTTTTGAGGAAGGTGAAGTTTTTCTGCCATGAGCCATTAAGTTGTCTGATACTATAACTAAGCCGTGTTTCTAAGACTCAGTGATCAGCCTGTGATATTCAAAGTATACATTAAATAAATAACTCAAGTAAAATCTGAGAAAGTGATTCTGTGTTAATACTAATCTCCGTTTGGTGTGGTAAGGTTAATAGGGAGGTGCTCAACACTCTTGAAAAAGGATATGAAACAAATCCACGAATCCATGTGCCTTATTGAAACTCAGTCCACTCTACCAAATAACTAAATTGTTAAATCAGTTCCCCCTTCCTTTTCATTGGTCGCCTATATTTCCCTGGTAGTAATTATTTTCTCTTTCGAATATTTTAACTTCCCTTTAGGAAGAAATTAAATTCCCTGAGAATCCCCTAATTCTCATTAAACCTTTGGGGGTGGTGGCAGCTTTCTTTCCTTAATATTCAGGGAAATATCCAACATCAGGGACCATTAATTAATATAATTAATCAAAGTAAATATCTTTTTAATTGCCATGAGAGTTCCCCATTCGAAGTTAATTTAATGACAAGGCACCACACTGGTGGTCCTTCAGCAGTGAAGTGAAAGTAAAACAAATTAATTAAATAAAGAATAGAATAACAACAATTAACAACGATAAATAAATAAAAATAACGCCCCCCCGTCCCCCCCCCGGGCACCACAGCACTATTGGGGTAGCAGGGTTAGATAGCAGGACTAGGTTGGGGGGGTAGGGTCGGGTATGGGTTAGATTAGATGTAGGACGTTAGTGGTACGAAGAAAGGATATAAGGGCAGGGAGTGAAAAGGAAGGGGACTCAGCGAGGATGTCAGCAAGACGAGGGGCACGGTGCAGGGAGGAAAGGTGGGGGAAGGCTGCAAGACGAGGGGTTGCGAAGATGGGACATGAAAGGAGGAGATGAGGAAGGGAGGAAAGGACGCCACAAGATGGGCAGACGGGGGGAGGGGAACGGGACATCAGGTAGGAATGGGTGAGTCTGGTGTGACCAATTCGTAAGCGGGCCAGGGCAGTCTCCCAGCGTCTAGTAGGATGAGATGGGTAGGACCAAGGGGAAACAGAGGGCTTGACAGCGTGGAGTTTATTAGAGGTAAGGGTGGACCAGAAAGATTGCCAGCGGGTATAAAGGAAAGTCCGAAAAACTGGGAAGTAATCAGAAACAGGAAGGGAGGAAGTGCAAAAGGTAGGAAGGGTGAGGGCGTCATGTGCCAGAGAGTCAACAGTATCGTTACCAGGGATTCCAACATGACTGGGAACCCAGCAAAAACGAACTGTTTTGTGACGGACAGAAAGGCGGAATAACCAGTCCTGGATGTCGCGGACAAGAGGGTGTGAAGAGGAAAAGGAAGATAAAATGGAGAGGGACGACCGAGAGTCGGTAAAAATAGTATAAGAAGAAGTGGTGAGGCGGAAGATGCGGCGGAGGGCAAAAAGAATCGCGAACAGCTCAGTAGAAAGAACACTGGCTTCAAGAGGGAGGCGGTATTGGAAATAAGTGTCAGGAAACAGGACAGCACAGCCCGAGCCAGTAGAAGACTTGGAGCCATCTGTATAAACGTGTATGCTACCAGAATGAGTAGGAAAAGGAGCCGAGAAATGGGAGCGTAAGACACAGGAAGGGGTATTAGATTTCGGGGAGATAGGGAAGACAGAGGAGCAAAAGGAGAGGTGAGGGGAGAGCCAGGGGGGAGTAGAGGAAACAGAGAATGGAAGCGGATTAAGGGAGGGGGAAGAAGGATGGGACAGAAGGGCACGCATACGGGTGGGGAAGGGAACAGGTAAGCGAGGTCGAGTGGCAAAGGTTGCAGAGAGAGAAGGAGGGATACGCAAAGCGGAGGAGGGAAATTGAAGGGAACGGGCATAACAGCGGAGGGAAAGGAGGGCCCGGCGACGGGGAAGAGAAGGGAGGCCGGCTTCAGTGTATAAGCTCTCCACAGGGGAGGATCGGAAAGCTCCAAGAGCGAGGCGGAGACCAAGGTGATGAACAGGGTCAAGGAGGCTGAGGACGGAGGGGGAGACGGAAGAATAAACATGGCAGCCATAATCAAGGACAGAAAGGACCAGTACAGTATGCAGCGAAAGCAGAGTCTTGCGGTCAGCACCCCAAGACACATGGGAGAGGGTTTGTAGAAGGCGGAGGCGGCGAAAGGCGGTATCCTTGAGAGAGAGGACATGCTGGCGCCATGTAAGGCGAGAGTCGAAGATAAGACCAAGAAACTTGCCCGATGTGCGATATTCAAGAGGGGTGCCATAAAGAAGAAGGGGAGGAGGACAAGCAGTACGGGACCGTGAAAAGTAGATAGAGAAAGACTTTGTAGGGGAGAAGTGGAAGCCATGGTCGGTGGCCCAAGAGGAGGTGACAGTAACAGCAGATTGAAGAAGGCGATGGAGAAGGGAGGAGGAGCTGCTCGAGGCATAAATGGCGAAATCGTCTACATAAAGAGTGGACCTGACACCAGGCGGGAGGGTAGAAACGATGCCGTCAATGGCCAGGAGGAAGAGGGTAGTACTCAGGACCGAGCCCTGGGGCACACCCTCGTACTGACAGAAGGAGGGGGAGCAAGAGGAAGCAACCCTAACGCGGAAGGAACGGTTTCGCAGGAAGTTATGGAGGAAAACCCCCATGTTGCCAGAGACACCGACACAGGACAGCTGGTGAAGGATGTGATGGCGCCAAGTAGTGTCGTAAGCTTTTTCGAGATCAAAGAAAACAGCTAAGACAGATTCTCGTCGGGCAAAAGCAGAAGTAATATATGTTTGTAAGCGGGCGAGAGGTTCCGCTGTACCACGGGCACGTCGAAAGCCAAACTGAGTGGGGGAGAGAAGGTTCTTTGACTCGAGGTACCACATCAATCGGAGATTGATCATGCGCTCAAGTAGCTTGCAGACACAGCTAGTCAGAGCAATGGGTCTATAATCCTGGGGAAGAGTACCAGACTTGTTAGGCTTAAGAAAAGGGAGTATAAGTGCATTGCGCCACTGGGGTGGGAAATCCCCGGTTAGCCAAACGCGGTTATAAAGGGTAAGTAAGAAGGTCAGGGAGACAGTAGGAAGGTGGCGGAGCATCTGATAGTGAACACCATCAGGGCCCGCAGAGGTGTTACGACAGCACTTCAAGGCAGAGGTAAGTTCAGAAAGGGAGAAGGGGGTGTTATATGAAGTATTAGAAGAGAGTGTGAAGGTAATAGGGTGTGCTCACGTGTCGCCTTAAGGGCAGCAAACTCAGGAGGAAGATGGGAACCACTGCTGACGCTGCTAAAAAATGAGCCCAGTTCTGTGGCAACCTGGAGGAGTTCAGCAATATCACCCTGGGGGAGGCGAAGTACAGGAGCATAGGAAGGTGGGTGTTTACCTGATAATTTATGAATACGGCGCCAGACTGAAACAATGGGGGTAGAGGAAGTCAAGGTAGACACATAAGCACGCCAACTGTTGGACTGAGCCAATTTAGTGGTCCGGCGGAACTTAGCCGAGGCCCGTTTAAAGTTAACAAAGGCCGGGAGCTGGCCGGGAGTGTCCCGTTTACATCGGTAACTACTCCAGGCCGCCCGTTTCAAGCGAAAGGCAGTAGTGCAGGCAGGGTTCCACCAGGGAACACATTTGGAGGCAAAGGGGCGGGAAGTCCGGGGGATGGAGACAAAAGCAGCAGCGAGAACAGACGTGATAAAGTAGATCAACATGTCAGAAGAGGAGGAAAAATCAGAAGAGGAGAGGCGAAGGGCAGATAGTGAGGCAAAAACACGCCAGTCTGCTCTACCAAAGCACCAGCGAGGGGGTCTGGGAAGAGGGATGTAGGAAGTAGGAGAAAGAAGAACTGGGAAATGATCACTACAGGGATTGTGGTCAAGAACCGACCAGTGGAGATCTAGTAGTAGGTCAGGGGAACAGAGGGCGAGGTCGAGGCAGGAAAAAGTCTGGGTGCGGAGATCAAAGTGTGTGGGGGCGGCAGTATTAAGGATAGTAAGGTCAAAGTCTTTAAGGAGGTGGTCGAGAGAGCGGCCACGAGAGGTGACCACAGAATCCCCCCAAAGGGTGTGGCGACAATTAAAATCACCAACCACAAGGAGGGGGGAAGGGAGGTTAGAGAAAAGGAAGCGGAGGGCATCGAGATCAAGAGGCTGGGAAGGGGAAAGGTAAAGGGAAACGAGAGACATCCAACGGCGGAGGTAGATACGAAGGACTGTACAGGGAAGTGTAGTAGGGATAGGAAGAGGGGTAGAAGCAACAGACTGGTGAAGAAGGATAGCAGAAGAAGAGATAGAGTGTGGGGAGGAAAAAAAGCGGTACTGAGGAATAGGGGTGGGCGGGTTAGTAAGGAAGGTTTCCTGAAGGCAGAGGACCATGGGGGCATAAGAGGAAATGAGTTGACGAAGATCCTGTCGATGGGCACGAAAACCACGAATATTCCACTGAAGAACAGACATGATCAGTAGGGGATAAGACTCGGGATGGGTGAAGGTGAGGGAGGAGCGTTCTCAGGGAGTAAAGTACCGGTGTCCATATCCATAAGAGGTAAGGAAGAAGGAAGAGGGTCAGGAGCGGATGAGGTATGGGGAGAGGGGGGAGATTGAGAGAGGAGATCGGTGCGGGAGTAGCCAGGTGGTAGGGGAAGAGAGAGGATATATCGGGTAGTAGAGGAAGGTGGGGGAGGGGTAGACGAAGGGGGCTGCACCGAAGAGCAGGCGGGGTAAGACGGGGAGGGGAGGGGAGAGTAAAGCGGTGAAGGGGGAGATGGCGGAGCGCCGGGTGCAGAGGGGGGGGAGGTGGACAGGAGGAGGGGTTGAGGAGGGGAGACAGCAGAGGGAGAAGGTGGAGAAGGGGGAGTCGGGGTAGGAGGAAGGTGCTTGGGGGGTGGGTGAATAGAGGCCACGACCTGGATAGGAGGAGCCGGGGGAGGAGATGAGGAAGAAGGAGGAGAGGACAATGGAGTCGTGTTCTTTATGTACTCGATGATGGCATCGAGGTTATCACCCTCGGAAGGAGCGGGCGAGGAAGGTGCAGGGCGAGTCTTTTTAGCAAGGTGGAGAGGGGGTGAAGAGATCAAGGCGGGACCTGGAGAGGGGGTTGGTGGGGGAGAGGAGACCAAAGTTTCAAAGTGGTGTTGTCGTTTGTTGGAGTGGGAGCGTTGAGGGCGTGGAGAGGAAGGGGTAGGGGTACAGACAGTGATGGAGGTAGGAGTATCAGGGTCAAGGACAGCAAAAGAATTAGAGCAGGAGATGGAGGATGGAGGGTGGGAGGAGGAAGGAGGTAGAGGAGAGGGATGGGTGGAAGGCCGAGGATCGGGGCGGGAAGAAGAGGACGTGGCTGGAAGGTGAGGGGAAGAGGCGGAGGCAGCAACATGGTGAGGAGAAGGGGTGAAGCCTAGGCGACGGACTTTCTGACGAGCCTCACGTAATGTGAGACCGTCACGGAAGCGAATACCAGCGACTTCAGCCTCAAACTTGTAAGTTGGGCAGCCGCGGTAGTGAACATTATGGGGGCCGCCACAATTGCAGCAGCGGTGGATAGTGTTGTGGCATTGATCGCGGGTATGGGTAAGGCCACATAAAGGGCAGCGGAGATCGGAGCGGCAGTTTTTCTGGATGGCCAAAACGCCAACAGTTTCGGCACTGGCGAGGTGGAGGAACGTAAGGCCGGACTGGGAGCATGACGCCCCCAACGTAGACATGGGTAGGGAGTTCGTGGCGTTTAAAGGATATCCGTGCAACATTGGTGGGGTTTCTCTGGCGACCTCGGGGGGACAAGGTATAGCAGCGAACAGTTACAGCGTCGTACTCGCTGAGTAGATCTAATAGGTCAGTGTGACAGTCTGACCATTCCTTGTCGTCTATTGGGCAGTCTTGTGGTGAAATTACGACAGTGCCAGTGCATGTGTTTAGACGGTCGTCAGGGGTTGCATGGATGCGGGTACCGGATGGAGCCAATAAGTTGGCCATGGCCTGAGACTGAGCCTCAGACTCCACGCGTACCAGGCGTGAACGATCAGGTCGGGTTTGGAAATGAACCTTGCCTACTTGTTCCTGTAGGCAACGTTGGAAGAGGAGGGTATTCTCAGCAAAGGGAGCGGTGGGGGGAATAATGAAAAAACGATCCCAGCGGGCAGGGGCGAAGAAGAGGTCATAGGCAGAAGGGTGAGACACGCCACGAGAGGAGCCAGTCCGGGGCTGTGCCGTAGTCTTCTTTGATGAAGAGGGAACATAAGGGGCTAAGGTAGTAATATAGGAAGATGTAGATATGACGGGGAGGGAGGCTGAAGGGGTGGTAGGAGTGGAAGAGAGAGTCGGAAGAGCGGTAGACGTAGGGGAGGGAAGAGAGGTAGTAGAAGGGGTGCTGGAAATAGGGACGGTAGAAGGAGGAGTAAGGGGCAGGTGAAGTGAGGAGACTACAGGGGTGCGAATAGAGGCTGTGGTAGTGGTAGAGGAGGATGAGGAGTAATGAGGACCGAACCCTGTGGGGGGTGGGGTGGTGGTAGTAGGAGAGAGAGATGTTGGAGGTGGGGCATAGGATGGAAAAGTTGTGGAGGGGGTAGGGGTACAAGGGAGAGTAGAAGGTGGAATGGTCTGAGGAGTAGGTAGAGAGGTCGAGACCAGGTCCATTGGGCAAGCAGAGGTGTCAGGTAGGGGGCGACCAGCAGCAGAGGCCTCGAGGGACTGGTCAGATATCACTCGAGGGGGAGTTTTTAAATTTGATTTATCCATATACTATTATTTTTAATGATCATGGCATCGGGGGCCACGGGTAAACCGCCTACCGGATTGGCAAAAGGGGCCAAGCGCTGCCGCCGGGGACGGGGTACCTCGTCCCCCACAGGGCTACCCGTTTTAAAAGGCAGCCCTTGTGGCACCGAAAGTTTGTCCCGTAGCGGCGAGCAAAGTCCTCGGCCTCGATGCCTACCGGCCCAGGCACCCTCCAGCCAACACAGGACGGCCCACAACGGGCGATGCCCCTGGCGGGCGGCACCGGTGACCCACACCAGCCTACGGTCGAGATCATCTTGTTGGTCCTGACGGACACACAAGCCCCCCCCACCACGACAAGGTAGATCCCATGGGGGGGTAGTTTACTGAATAGTAGGTTACAGTACATCCGTCTAGTCAGGCAGCTTCCCAGGAACTGCCGTCTGCTCAAAAGAACTTCCCGCGGTTTCCTCAGATGCCAAAGGTCGCTATCCTACAACTCCCCCACCCTTTAAAAAACACTGGCTGACGTATCCGTGACAGTGTTTTTTGTCGTAATAGGCATACTGAAACATGTAACATAAGAAACAGATATGGTTCCATACATGGGAATGTCAACAACGGCACATCCTTGACATAATAACATAACATAATAAAACGTAATAATGACATGACATTGATGGTTCATATTATGGACACCTTACACTACATAAGGCCTCTTCTATTTGCGTGAATCCGTTTCAGATCATTGAATCTGGGTGGGGCTTGGCCGCTCTGGGCGGGGCTTAGCCGCGAAATCGTGTTCTATTTACCATCTTAACCCGTGATCTGTAACAGATTCCTGAATCCGTCGAATCTGATTTGGGAGGTGGGTTATAGCAGACGACACTCGTTCGCGGGTTTTTTGCACCAGCCTGAGCCAGCCTCTTCTCAGAAGTTAATATTGATATATACCTCCAATAAAACAGTGTATATATACGAGGAAGATAGTAAGCGGTAGAGAAATATTGTAGAAATGTTACTGTAGGGACAGAATTGTATAATAGTGGTGATGAATATAAAAAACAAAGGAGATATATAACAGCAGCCTCTTCTCGGAATCTATTATTAATATATACCTCCAATAAAAACAGTGTATATATACGAGAAAGATATTAAGTGGTAGAAAAATGTTTCAGAAATACTACTGTAGGCTTAAAATTGTATAATAATGGTGATGAATACCAGAAACGAAGGAGATATAACAGCAGCCTCTAACCGGGCTATTTATTTTCTTTGAATTTTGATATATACTCCCAAGAAAACAATTTACTTGTACGTGAAAGAGATTAAATGGTACAAAAATTCTGCATAAATGTTTGCAAAAATATGTATAACCGTAGCATATGAATAGTTAAATAAGATATCCCCAAAGTTTATTTTGGTTAAGGGGAAGCTCTACTCTACATTGATATACACAAATGATTCTGACACTCATTATCGTCCCAAATAAATAGTTAATAAGATATCCCCATTCCCCATCTTCTCCCAATAAACATGAGGACATGTGGGAATGTAAGGTTTTTTGGCTGGATGTAAAAGTAAAGTTTTACCCAAATCTAACCTAACCAGGGAAAGCCTATAGGCGCTACAGATTAGACATATATAAAAATAAGAGGTATTTCTTTACAACTACTGCTCCACCTCTTTATTATATACATGAAGTCTTACATACTATACATAGTGTACTCAACACATCTGTGAAGGTTTTAGGGGGTGCTTACCATTATTTACCTCGCAAAACGTCTTTGAAGTTATGTTATGTTGGTTAAGTTAGGTTAAGTTATGGTTAGGTTAAGGTTGTTAGGTTAGTTTGCAGTTATGTTAAGTTAGGTTTGGTGCGGTTCAGTTAGGTTCGGTTACATAAGATTTTTACATTTTAATACCCAAACCCCCAAAAAAACTAATTTGCGAACCCTAATTTCCGGGTGATAAAATGTAAAAAATCTTATATAATCGAACCTAACCATAACCTAACAACTTCAACATAACCATAATCTTGACATAATCTAACCAACCTAACATAACCTATCATAATTTCAAAGAAGTTTTGTGAGGTAAAAAATGGTGAGCACCGCCAGAAACCTTCACAAATATGTTGAGTACACTATGTATAGTATATTTATAATAAAGAGGTGGAGCAGTATTTGTAAAGAAATAATGGGTGTAACATTGTCAAGGTTAACCTTGAGGTTCATCAGACTTGAATCTACTTTTCAAGAATCTAATGGTGTTTTCAATAACACATTTAGTTATATAAAGATTTTTTATTGTACAATAAGCAGGTTGGTGATAATTAGGGATGCCGCTGTCACCCTAAATGCATCAGGAAATGAAAGTTGTAACTCTCAACACTTCCTCGGAGATGTGACTAGTGTGACGGCTGGGCAGCGACTGGCCTCTCATTGTTATTGTTTTGATCCAGCGAATCCAAAACAGATTCTGCTGTTATACTTGCACCCAATTAATCCAAAACAGATTCGGATTCGGAGCAGAATCCGGAGTAGATTATTGAGAACAAATAGAAGAGGCCTATAGTCTGCCAGTCATCCCGGGGCCCTCCTAGTGCGACTGCCTCCACCAGCCAGCTGTGGCGCCGAGGATGTTGGTGACGGTGTGAGTGGCGCGGTCGCGTCCAGCAATGGGTCCTCCTCTATGCTGACAGCTGGAGATGCTGGCCTCAGATGTTCCCGTGTTCTGAGAGAGATGCGTCCACTACCATCTAGCTTGATAAGGTACTGCCTGTATCCTTTAGCTTCTATTACCACTCCTGCCCTGTTCCACTTTTTACTGTGCTGCTGGTCTTGAACGAGCACTCTGTCGCCGGGAGCGAGAGGCGCACGAGAGCACCTGCTGTCACGCATCGCCAGCACTGTGTCGTGATGATCGGCCATCTGACGTTCTCGCTGCCGCAGTGTCCTTCCCCAAAACTTGTCAACCTCAAGCTTGCGCCTGACCGCCGGCACTCCATCCCGTAGCTGCCGGCCTGTTGCCATCTGAGCAGGTGATTTGTCAATGTCCCTGAGAGACGTGTTTAGATACTGGAGGAGGGCGAGCGAGGTTTTATCGTTGTCGAGGTTCCCATCTGTTCCGACGTTGCCAGGTAGTATCCTCTTCGCTGACTTCACCGTCGCCTCCGCCCTGCCATTTGACTGCGGGAAATGAGCCGAGGACACCCTCACACTTACCCCCCATTTCTTGAGGAAATTTTTCATCTCCTCGCTCCCCAGGTTGGTGCCGCCATCCATGGAAAGCTGCTCAGGGGCACCCCACCTGGTGAAGTGGTGACACAACACATCCTTGATTTCACCTAAAGTCGTGCCCCCAGGTAGGTGCGTGATCTCCAACCACCCAGTGAGCCTATCAGCATAGACGATGTAATCCTGCCCCTCTAGCTGAAACAAGTCCATTACAGTCTGCTGAAAGGGGTAGGCGGGGGGTGGGGTGAGGAGGAGAGGCTCGGGAGGCTGCGAGGGGGCGTGTGTGTTACAGGCGTCGCAGCTGGCGCGGTGGTGTCGTAGATTACCCTCAATGCCTGGCCAGTACACCGCCTGCCGTGCCCTCCTGAGCATAGAGTCGATCCCTTGGTGACCTGCATGGAGGTGGGCTGTCACTTGCTTGCGTAGGTGTTCTGGGATTACCAGCCGTGGGTGGTTTTGGTCAAATGCATACGTCACCAGACCTCGCGACACACCCAGCCTCTCTCTGATGCCATAGAAAGGGCGCAGGCATGCCAATTCCTGGGACCTTTGCGGGTGCCAGTCGCCAGCCAACACTCTGGCCACTAGTAGCTGGTACACAGGGTCATCCCGCGATGCTTGAAGTACAATGTCCTCGTCGAGGGTGAGGCTTTCCTGAATGTCCAGAGCTGCGACCGTGGTGACAGCCATGGCCACTGACAGCTCCTCGTCCTGTTCCTCATCCAGCACGCTAGGAGGTGACTTCATGGACGGGTACCTGGATAAAAAGTCGGCAGCACAATTCTTCTTCCCTGGCAGGTAGCGAATGGTGAACTTGAATTGTAGTGTCCGCTCTTTCAGCCTAAACAGCCGCGGGTTTGCTATATCCGTGAGGGCTTTGTCACCTAATAGGCCCAACAGAGGACAGTGATCGGTCACGAGGAGGAGGTTAGGACAGCCTAGTAGGAAGAGCCGCGCCTTGTGGAGGCAATACGCCACAGCCAGCGCTTCACCTTCGATGGGCGCGTATCCTCGCTCAGCCGGAGTCAGGTGACGGCTTCCACATAGAGCCAGGCGCCAACCTCCCTTACAGCAGAGCAGAGCCTCGGGGGACACGCAGGAGCAGTACTGCTGCAGGATGACGAACCCGACGCTTTCTTTGCTCCAGTCGGTGATGGCAGTCGTGGGCCTGGTACGGTCGTAGAAGGCAAGCCCGTTCTTGGCCAATTCACAGATAGTTTCCTTCGCCTGGCTCAGTTTTTGCTGTAGCTGTTCATCCCAATACACTTTACGCACCGTGGGCTTCTTCAAGAGGTCCCTGAACGGCTCCATGATTGGGGCAGTGGCCAGGAAGGGCGCCAGCTGATTCACAAAATCAAACAGAGACCTTATTTCGGTGATGGTGGGCTGGCTGGGCATGGTGAAGAGCCTTATAGCTGACAAGCGGTCCTCGGTAGGCTTGTATGCTTCCCACCCGAGGTTGAATCCCACAAACTCCACTTCCCTCTGGCAGAATACAAACTTTTCAGGCTTTAGTGTGATGCCCCTTTTTGCACACAGCTCCAGGAAGTCATAAGTGTGCCAGAATGATTGCTCGACGCCAGCGTCATACAAGAGCGTGTCGTCCACACACTTGTGTTTGCGGGGAAAGTCGCTCATGGCATCATCGAACCTTTTGGTGTACGCGTCGGTGGCTGAGCAGTGACCCATTGGCGTGCGGCAGTATTGGTACCGTCCCCACGGCGTGATGAACGTGGTTAAGTGGCGGCTCTCCTCGTCGAGTTCGACCTGATGGAAACCCCAGTGTGCATCTGCCACTGTTTTGAAGGAGTGGGGTGGAACGTCCGATACCATGTCAAATGGTGTGGGTGTGTGATGGGTCTCCCGCAGGCAGCACGAGTTCAACTTTTGGAAGTCCACGGTTCTTCTTGGTTTTCCAGACATTTTGGCCACCACCACCATTCTCGCGCACCATTCCGTTGCCACGCCCGCCGGGACGGGGCGGATGACACCCAGCCTGACATCATCATCCAGCTGCTTCTTCACCTCGGCCGCCCAGTGCTTGGGGACCGTGGCAGGCGTGTGGTCGCGCGCCCTCCTGTAGATGGATATGGTGGGGAGCACCGTGCATCACACGCAGTGGGTAGCTCTCGGTGTTGAATGTGGATGAGGAGAAGTGCCTCAGTAGCCACTGCTCTAACTGTGAGACGTTCTCTTCTAGTGGCTGTAGAGGCAACGCTGTGGGACGTTCTGGGGCGTCGCTAACAACACCGTCCTTCACTTCTGCGCCGGCAATCAGCGTGGGCGGCTGAGGAAAGTCTTGGTGGACGAGGCCAAGGTTCTTGCAGGTGGCGCACGACAAGTACAGGCGCTCCACATTTTTCACGAAATGCACGTCTTGTACGGTGGTGAGGCCCGGGAGGCTGATACGACACGTGGCTGCCCCTAGACTGGAGAGTGGTATCTTGGCGAGGTCTCGTATGCCAGCCCGACGCTGTAAGAGCGCAGGCCGGAGACCCAACGACATGAGGTTGGGGCCGGCAACACATACCTGTGCTCCTGTGTCTGCCACTGCAATCACCGTCAATTCAGTCCCTCCCAGCTGTGGAGTCACGCTCACTTGCAGTAGCGGCTCGGGTGACACTGTGGTGCCGCCCACGGTGACACTGTTAACGGCTATGTCTTGCTTCCTGGATGACCAGCATACCTTCTTCATATGTCCCTTCTTGCCACACAACTTGCAGATGTGGTTTTGTGCTGGGCAGGATGTCTTTCCGTGCTTCTCCCCACAGTAGTTGCAGGGCTTACGGAAGGAAGCAGGTTGGTGTTGCACTGGGCCGCGCTGGCGGTAGCTGGCAGCTACCGGCTCCTCCTCTGTGACGTCAGCTCCCGCAATTGCATGTTCCCGCTCAATTTTCCCGCCGAGAGTGGCGTCGCGCCTCGCTGCCTCAAAAGATGCACAGAACTCGCGGAGGCTATCAATATCACTGAAACTGTCGCACTTCCTAAACACTTCCCGCCTTAAGCACTGATCACTAAGGCCAACCATCACCTTCCGTAGTAACATATACTCAGTGAGGTCACCCTCACACCTGGGGCACTGAAGACCACAGTCCGCCGCCTCCTGGGCACACCGGGTCATGTACACACTGACCGACTCGCCGCTGCCCTGATGCACTCCGAAAAACTCACACCACTTCACTGCCTGGTTCGACGACTGTCGCACGAGCTTACCTATGGCATCTAGTGCCTCCTTAGGCGTCAGCGCCTCCCATTGCCTGGTGTCGTATCTCGCATCCAGCGTGCATTGCAGAGAGGGGACACAGAGTAGTCGGATGTGTAGCACTGCCTCCTGATGTGGCCATTTCGCCAGCCTCAGCCAGGATTCCACTGACCGACGCCACGACCTGAAGCCTGCTGATGTCATTTCCATGGCACACTTCTCAGGTGTGGCAGCAGCGGGCAGCTTGCCACTCGACGCTTGATGTGCGGTGCTCAGAGAGGCCATGCCGGCCCGTAGCAGCGTCATAGCATCCTCCATTGAGAGGGCGGGGGACTGTCTAGTCCTCGCCTGCCGGCTGCCGTTCGGTGAGAACCTGGGGTGCCTTGAGGACGCCATCTCACTGCGCCATGTAGGGTATTCAGATAAACACAGGGGCCTCCTTGGTGTAGTTTACTGAATAGTAGGTTACAGTACGTCCGTCTAGTCAGGCAGCTTCCCAGGAACTGCCGTCTGCTCAAAAGAACTTCCCGCGGTTTCCTCAGATGCCAAAGGTCGCTATCCTACAATGTCTGACGGCATATGACATCGTTTGAGCCTCTATTCATAATTTCATATGATATTCTTAGGACAGCTTATATTTGTATCAAGGCAAGCAATTTGTCATTTTCTACTAATCTCAATGGGCATATACCGATACATACTTTCATTTGAATGTACCAAACAATAGGCAAATCTATGTAATGTATAGAAAATATAATTTTGTGTCGCACTTAATTTTTTTCCAGTACGACAACTACATCCTCGGCTACTGGCAGCAAACCACAACAAACACTAGCAGGCTACTCAGAGCAACTCCTAATGGCATTGTCAGCTGCAAATGCTGTGGCAAGGGTTTATTAGAAGTAAAATGTCTCCATAGTGATAAATATCAGTCTTTTTAATGGCGCTTAGTATACTACGTCGTACGTCTGGCAGCGGTGCTGTTTTTGTTTTCTTCACTGATCACCTTCGTATATAAGACGTGACAGTGATTTCCAATATTTTTTTAACACACTCAGATAAAATGTATAAGCCGAAATCAACATCCTTTTATTTTTACTGCTCATACTTACTGAAAAAATAATAATTACCTAATTGTAGCTTTATCTTATAATACAATTAACAAAGCCTTATCATGCACCAGTAAGTAAGAATAATAACATTAAGGTTATGTTTTTAATTTTAAATACACATGTGCAGTAATTCAAGTCGTATTTTTTCTGCAGATCGGCTTCTAAATTAACTAAGTCACCCCTTTGCCCCGGAGAAGCGGAGAAAATTAAAAATTCTAGCGCTGATAGGTGTCTACGACCCTAGCTGCGAACAGGCTAATTGACAATCACGGTGGCACTCTCCAAGGAAGGGTGAATGTGTTCAAAATTGTGTTGCAATGACAGCATACAATTACAGCTGTTAACAAGAGCAGACCGAGTAATCTTAACATCTCATTATTCAGCTTTCCATAGATAATAGATATACAAGAAACTTTCAACTCAACTAAAGAAAAAAAAAAAAAAATATATATATATAGTCTATATATATATATATATATATATATATATATATATATATATATATATATATATATATATATATATATATTTATATAATATATATAGACCAATATATATATTATATAATATATATATATATATATATATATATATATATATATATATATAAAAAAAAAATATATATATATATATATATATATATATATATATATATATATAATATATATATATATATATATATATAAATAAATAAATAAATATATATATATATATATATATATATATATATATATATATATATATATATATATATATATATATATATATATATATATATAGGCCACACCAGCAAGGCAACTAGTTTCTGGGGTGTCTTGGAGGTGCCCACTGTCACAAGTTTTGGGCATTGAGATCGAAAAGGCCCCTTGGCATGGCAGTTATAGCACGTGGGCTGGTTATCGTACTTTGGGGTACTAAAAGTCATTTTTACTCCTGACCCTCCCTTTGAGGAGGTAGGGGCAGAGGGGGATTGAGACTCCCAAACCCGCTCTTTATGCTAAAGCCGTGACTGCGGGGAGGGGAACGTGGAGCACCAGAACTAGCACTGCCACCGCCCCCTGGCCCTCGTGGTCCTCCCTCCTTGAATCCACCTCCAGCACGAGGTCCCGAACGATGGGCTAACACATGGTCATCAGCCCAGGTGGCAGCCTCCTTCAACGTCCTAAACCGCTTCTTCCGCAGGAGAAGCACCAGTTCCTTGTCAGCAGCATTGATGAACTGCTCCATCACCATCAACTCCTCCAGGTCGTGAAGAGTATCCACTCTCTCACTAATGATCCATCTCTTAAACGCCTGCCCCAAATGGCAGGCACACTCGAGATAAGAATCACTGGGTCTTTTCTTCTCACCTCGGAACTTTAGGCGATAGGCTTTGGGCCGCAGCTTGTAAGCTCTCAAGATGTCAGCCTTAAAGTCCTCATAAACCTCCAAATCTTCTATCGACATATTGTCGTAGGCCTCCAATGCTCTGCCTTTCAGCTTATTGGCCACGAGGCCAACCCATCTTTTTTCCCGGCCATCCAAATTCAGCCGCCTTCTTCTCAAATCTCCTGAACCATTCTGCCACCTTCTGCTCATCAAAGTCAGGAATGAGCTGCAAGCTCCGTACCATCTGGCGCTCAACTGAGTTCTCCTCTCCTTCTCCTCCCTTATAAGTTGAGTTTACTCCAAGTCTAGATCTTTCCCACTCAAAGTCTCTATGCTTCTCCACCTCCAACCTTCTGACTTCTAGCTCTAACCTTCTTGCTTCTCTCCTCTCTTCAAATTCTAATTCCAACCTCCTCGCTTCTCTCCTCTCTTCAGCGTCTAACTCCAAGCTCTTCATTTCTAGTTGGAATCTCAATTCCTCCGCCATTCCGACTGCCTGGAGACTGTCAGCAACACTGGCAGTCGGGCTTACTCTCCTGGAACCCATCACGCTCCCACAAGAACTAACACCGCCCGTTGTATGTTGCAGGAGCTGTTCAGGCACTCCCTGAGCAAGGTTTAATCATCCTGTAGTACTATGACCACTGACAGGGCTAACAGGCCTATCTTCACCCAGGCATGGCTGTTCGCTAACGCTACACACAGGGCTGGTTCGGCCTGAGCCTCAAGTGGCCTCAAGTGGAGTAGGTACATTACGTTTGTCCTCCATCGTTATAGTGCGTGTGTGGGCTCGCACTAACAACACACTAACACTGCCTTCCTACTCAATGTAAAACCTTTAGAATCCTGGCGAGGTCGCCAATTTTGTTACGGTCACACCGCAGGACATGGTTCTTATGCCCCAGTGCCGGGTGTCTGCTTCTGCACAACCCAGCCACAGTCACGCTACGGGCGTGTACGAACTGTAGTGCTGATAAGTAAACGTCCTTTTAACCCACCAAAGGACAAGGAAAACCGACTGTCACACAGGACCAGTCACTCCGAGGGCCACTCGTCGGTGGCTAGACAAAAAGGCTAGAAACGGGTGTACAGGGTTAAGTAACCTCTGCACCCTTTAGCCAAACACAACACCTATAGCCACCCCGACGCGTACAGAGGTCGCCAGTTCTTTTCACCCTCCAAGGGATAAGGAATCTCCCAGTGGAAACCACCTTCTCCTCCTTACATTCTAAAGAGGATTACAGTGAGCAATAGATTACAGTGCACAAGCAAGGAGCTATTGCCCCGCCAGAATACCGCCCACAAGGTGTCTTTCCACCCACTCCTGGCTGAACAATATCTCCTCTCGACTCACTAACACCCTGCAGAGCAGCCCCCTGTTATAGGACTCTCTACAGTGCGTTATATGAGGCGTGAAAACAAACAAACAATTAGGCGTGATTTACCTCTGCGCTTAGCGTTATCAAATAAGAAGCCCCAGATAATGGGCTCTTAAACACAACGAAGGCAACGCTGAAACCACTTCCCAAGACTCAAAACCCTGACAGTATCCAAATTCTCCTTACGAGAACTCTCTGGAACTGCAAACCTTAGGTGGAGTCACCCAGCACGATGTTTATAATACAGCAAAACACTCTCTTCACAGCTCTGGCTTTCAGTAACCTGTTTCTCTAGGCAGGGCCTTACTGCCAGCTACACAAATATACGAAATGGTACCAATTTGGGAGCTCAGAGCGTGATAGGTGATCTCTGTGGTGGCTCGCGGGTAACTAAACTTGATGCGCATAAAACACCCTCCACTCGCTCTCCTCCTCAGAGAGTTGCCAAATCGTACTAACAACACGGCCTCTCCCCACACCGCGCCGTCTCTCGCTATAGCCTAGTGAGAAAACAACTTTTGTTCACAAAATCATTACAGGCCACAGAGACGACCTTGATCAATACTAAACATACGAGAGGCTGCAGTAAAGAATAGGCTACAAGGCAGACCACCTTGTAGTACAAAGAAGAAAGAGGGAGAGACGTGAAAAATAGCGAAAGAACAAAAAAAAAGAAATTAAAGTAAACACCAGAAGACGGGACACTCCTAATCATCATACCTCGGGCACCTCGCCGCTCCCCCCGTCCTTTCTCTCGTCACGTAGGCTTTCAAGCCTTCCTTCCCGCCACGGCTGGCCACGCGACCTTCCTCCAGCCACGTGGTTCTGCTAACACAAAGGGCGGAACCCTCCACGCCTCGCCGTCTCGACACGTAGCTCCCGCTGCTGGGGCATGCAACACGCCCTCCCTTTAGAGGAAACATTTTATAAGTCTTACAGACTTACAAAATTTTTAGGCTGTCAGAGTTATTCACTGGCTCGCGACAAGCACTCGGCCACAACATTGTCTACCCCTTTAATGTGGCGGACCCCCAGGTTATACTCCTGTAAAAGGAAACCCCACCGAGTGAGTCTCACATTTTTGAAATTGAACTTGTCCAAAAATTGCAAAGGACTATAATCAGAGTAGATGGTGACTAGGGGACCATAAGCCGGAACATAAATTTCGAAATGCTGTAGAGCCGAAAGAATCGCAAGTAACTCTTGCTCAATTACCGAGTAGTTCCTTTGGGCGGGAGTAAACTTCTTAGAGAAGTAGCAGACAGGGTGGTTCACTTGATGGTCGTCTGGCTGCATGAGAACTGCGCCCACTCCGGCCTGGCTGACATCGACCGCCAAGGCAAATGGCCTGGTAAAGTCCGGAGCCCGTAAGACCGGCTGACCGCACAAGATGTCCTTTACTTGGGAGAAGGCGCTTTCACACGCCTTACTCCACGCCCACTTCTTCCCCTTTTACAATAGGTCGGTCAAAGGTGCCAGCAAGGTGGAATACCCTGGCACAAATCGGCGGTAGTAGCCTACTATCCCGAGGAACCTCTGCAGAGCACGGCGACAGATCGGCGTGGGGAACCGCCTGATCGCCTTCCCTTTGGCTTCGGGATGAGTGATGTAGCCGTGGCCCACCATATACCCCAGGTACTGGACCCGAGCCTTAAAAAAATCGCACATGTCCAGGTTGACAACCAACCCAGCCTCCTGGAGCCGTGCAAACAGTGCCTCCACGTTGTCAAGTTGGTCCGACCAACAGGTGTCATAAATAACCACATCGTCGATGTAAACGACGCAATGCTGAAGGCCATCCACCACCTGGTCCATTAAACGTTGGAACGTAGCTGGGGCATTTTTAAGTCCATAGGGCATCACTTGGCACTGATATACTGCCCCATTAGCCACAAAACTGGCTATTTCTTTAGCACGGTCCATGAGAGGAACCTGCCAGTAACCCTTCACCAAGTCCACCTTCGAAATAAAAGTGGCCCCGCCGATGCGGTCCACTGAGTCATCCACCCGGGGAAATGGGTAGGTGTCTGCCTTGGTGAGTACATTGACTTTTCTAAAGTCAATACAAAACCTGACCTTACCGTCAGGCTTGGGCTGAAGAGTGATAGGCGAACTCCACTGGCTATACGTTCTCTTAATCAGGCCATGCTCCAACATATACTCCAACTCCTTCTCCACCAACTGCTGCTTCTGGGGATTCACTCTATACGGAGCCAGCTTAACTGGAGTGGACTCCCCCACATCAATGTCATGTTGGATCAGAGTCGTTCTGCCCGGGACATTGTTAAACACAGACGGGTACTTCCGTAACCGCCGAAGCAACTCCTTCTTCTGCACCTCTCCCAGGTGTTGTAACTTCTCCTCAAGAAGCAGCACACTGTTCTGCTCCCAGTGCTCCGCGGGGACTATAGGTTCTGAACCCAGAACCTCGGTGGCCTCCTCTGCACGGCAGAAAAACAAAACTAAAGATGCCTCCTTCCTGGCAGAACTAAAACAAACTTCCTGGTTCTTTCTACGAAAGTAGGGCTTCAGCATGTTAATATGGCAAAGCTGAACCCTTTTACGTCGATCAGGAGGAGTGGCCACCAGGTAGTCCAAGTCCCCCACCTTCTTCTCTATTGCATATGGGCCACAGTAACGGGCCGCAAGCGGCTGCCCTTGTAAAGGAAGTAACACCAATATCTCCTCCCCTGATGCAAAGCTACGATACTTGGCCTTCTGGTCGTAGTATCCCTTCATCTTCTTCTGCGCCGCTCCGAGATGGTGCTGAGCCATCTCCAGCGCTTTCATCAGTCTTTCCCGAGTCCGTAACACGCTCTTCAAGAGCGACTCCGGGCGGTCAGAGTGGGGAGTACACCAGGCTTCCCGCACTAAATCCAAAGGACCGCGCACCCGGTGCCCAAACACCAACTGATTCGGGGAAAACCCTAAGGACTCAGTAGGAGCTTCCCTCCCAGCAAACAAGACATAGGGAACAGCCTCGTCCCAGTCTTTCTCACGTTCCAAACAAAACGCCCGGAGCATCGTCTTCAGCGTCTGGTGGTGTCGCTCTAACGCTCCCTGCGACTGGGGATGATATGCATTAGAAAGAACGTGCTTGATCCCCCACTCGGTCATAGTCTTTTCAAACAACTTCGAGGTGAAGTTGTTCCATCGGTCGGACTGAATCTCGGGAGGCAAGCCAAAATGGGTAAAGGGGTTAAGGAGGGCCTTAAGCACAACTCGTGCGTGGGTGCTCCTCACTGGAATGGCTTCCGAATACCGAGTAGTCACGTCCATGATGGTCAGCAAATACTTATGACCGGCCTTAGTAGTAGGGAGGGGGTCCACCATGTCAATCAGGACCCTGGTGAAAGGAGGATCCACAGCGGGGATAGGGTGCAGGGGTGCAACAGAGGGAGTTTGGTTAGGTTTGCCCACCATCTGGCAGGTGTGGCAGCTCTTCAGCAACTCAGTAATGTCTTCGGCCATGCCAGGCCACCAGAAGTTGCCCCGCAGGCGGGCGAGAGTTTTGTGGACACCCAGGTGTCCAGCCATGGGTCCCTCATGTGCCAACAGCACCAGGGCCTCCCTCAACTCCCGAGGCACTACTACCCGTAGTACTTCGCTCCCGTCACTCTCCCTCGACCTGCGGTGTAACACCCCCCTCTGCAGCAGAAACTCCTCTCCTCCCCTTATCTCCCTATTCTCTCTTCCCACCGTAGCAAAACAGGGGGCCAAGTCGGGGTCCCCTTTCTGTCCCTTGATGAGCAACGCCGGCTCAATGCAAGTGAGATCGGGCGGGACCACAGGATTTGTCGCAAGGGGTGGTGCCGACACCCTGGTTCCGTCCCGGGGCCTGAGGCGTGGCGTGGGCTCATTCACCACGATCTCATCGGCTGAAGTGGGTGGGCCCTCCAGGTGGGCCTCACCCGTCAGACAGTCACCTGACAAGGGAACAGCCTGTTCCCTGCCT
>JAXIVD010000152.1:93942-118942 GCA_036785275.1 Cancer borealis | reverse complement strand
ATTTTTAGATTAAAAAAAATACCATAGTAAGCTTATACACACACACACACACACACACACACACACACACACACACACACACACACACACACACACACACACACACACATATATATATATATATATATATATATATATATATATATATATATATATATATGTATATTGTTGCGGGCCCCGCCCGCGAGAATTGCGTCAGCTAGAGAGGCGAGGCTTTTGTGTTAAGGGGAACCACGTGGTTGAAGGAAAAGGCAAGAAGTCATATGAAGGTCACGAGGTTACGTGACGAGAAAGGCCAGCCGGGGTGGGGAGGTGTGCAAGGTACGATGATGGGAGTTTTTCGCGCTCGTGTGTTTACTTTAACTTCTCTTAATTTTCACGTCTTTCCTTCTTTCTTCTTTGCGTTGCAAGGTGGCCTGCCTTGTAGTCCAATTTTTCATGCATCCTCTGGTATGTTTATTGTTGTTCCAGGTCGCTTCTGGGCGCGGCAGTGAATTTGTGAAATAAAGTGTTTTGTCTCACGAGACTAGGCTAGAGAGGAACGGCGCAGAGAGGCCGCGCTGTACGAGTTGGCAACTCTCCCTGGGGAAGCGGGAGCTGGGTGCTGTGTGTGGCAGTGAGACTTAGTTATCCGCGAGCTGCCACAGAGATCACCTCTCACGCTATGAGCTCCCAAATTGGCACCATTTCGTCTGTAACCTTCTCATACTTAAAGGGAGTGGGTTTAAGACTGGCCTGTATAGTTAAGAGGTATATTTGTTTAGCTGGCAGTAAGGCCCTGCCAAGTGAACAGGTTACTGTGCCCAGAGCTGTGAAGAGTGTTTGGCTGTATTATAAACATCGCCAGGGTGACTCCACCTAAGGTTTGCAATTCCAGAGAGTTCTCGTAAGGAGGATCTGGATACTGTCAGGGTTTTGAGTCTTGGGATGTGGTTTCAGCGTTGTCTTCGTTGTGTTTAAGAGCCCATTATCTGGGGCCTCTTATTTGATAACGCTAAGCGAAGAGGTAACTCACGCCTTAGTGTTTGTTTGTTTTCACGCCTCATGTAACGCACTGTAGAGAGTCTTGTAGCAGGAGGCTGCTCTGCAGGGTATTAGTGAGTCAAGAGGAGATATTGTTCAGCCAGGAGTGGGTGGAAAGATAGTGAGTCGAGAGGTGATATTGTTCAGCCAGGAGTGGGTGGAAAGATACCTTGTATTCTGGCGGGGGCAATAGCTTCTTGCTGGTGCACTGTAATCTATTGCTCACTGTAGTCCTCTTTGGAATGTAAGGAGGAGAAGGTGGTTAATACTGGGTGATTCCTTGTCCTTTGGAGGGTAAAAAGGGCTGGCGACCCCTATACGTTAACGGGGTGGCTGTAGGTGCTGTGTTTGGCTAAAGGGTGCAGAGGTTATTTAACCTTGTACACCCGTTTCTAGCCTTTTGTCCAGCCGCCGGCGAGTGGCCTTCGGAGTGACTAGTCCTAAGTGACAGTCGATTTTCCTTGTCCTTTGGTGGATTAAAAGGACGTTTAAGCATCAGCACTACAGTTCGTACACACCCGTAACGTGACTGTGGCTGGGTTGTGCAAAAAGCAGACACCCGGCACTAGGGCATAAGAACCGTGTCCTGCGGTGTGACCGTAACAAAATTGGCGACCTCGCCAGGATTCTAAAGGTTTTACAGTGAGTAGGAAGGCAGTGTTAGTGTGATGTTAGTGCGAGCCCACACACACTGTAACGATAGAGGACAACCGTAATGTACCTACTCCCCTTGAGGATGGCTCAGGCCGAGCCAACCCTGTATGTGGCGTTAGTGAACAGCCATGCCTGGGTGAAGATAGGCCTGTTAGTCCTGTCAGTGGTCATAGTGCCACAGGACGATTAAACCTTGCTCAGGGAGTGTCTGAACAGCCACTGCAGCGTACAACGGGCCATGTTAGTTCTTGTGGAAGCGTAATGGGTTCCAGGAGAGTAAGCCCAGCTGCCAATGTTGCTGACAGTCTCCAGTCTGTCGGAATGGCAGAGAAGTTGAGATTCCAACTAGAAATGAAGAAGTTGGAGATAGAAGCTGCGAACGAAGCGAGAAGGTTGGAATTAGAAGCTGAAGAGAGGAAAGAGGCTAGAAGGTTGGAGATAGAAGCTGCGAGCGAAGCGAGAAGGTTAGATCTAGAAGTTAGAAGGTTGGAGGTGGAGAAGCATAGAAATTTTGAGTGGGAAAGATCTAGTCTTGGAGCAAACTCAACTCAGGAGAAAGGAGAAGAGAACCCAGTTGAGCGCCAGATGGTACGGAGCTTGCAGCTCATTCCTGACTTTGATGAGCAGAAGGTGGCAGAATGGTTCAGGAGATTTGAGAAGAAGGCGGCTGAGTTTGGATGGCTGGGAGAAAGATGGGTTGGCCTCGTGGACAATAAGCTGAAAGGCAGAGCATTGGAGGCCTACGACAATATGTCGGTAGAAGATTTGGAGGTTTACGAGGACTTTAAGGCTGACATCTTGAGGGCTTACTAGCTGCGGCCTGAAGCCTATCGCCTAAAGTTCTGAGGTGGGAAGAAAAGACCCGATGATTCTTACCTCGAGTGTGCCCGCCATCTGGAGCAGGCATTTAAGAGATGGATCATTAGTGAGAGAGTGGATACTCTCCACGACCTGGAGGAATTGATGGTTATGGAGCAGTTCATCAATGCAGCTGACAAGAAACTGGTGCCTCTCTTGCAGGAGAAGCGGTTTAAGACGTTGAAGGAGGCTGCCACCTGGGCTGACGATCATGTGTTAGCCCATCGTTCGGAGCCTCGTGCTGGAGGTAGATACAAGGAGGGTGGATCACGAGGGCCAGGGGACGGTGGCAGTGCTAGTTCTGGTGCTCCACGTTCCCCTCCCCGCAGTCACGGTTTTGGCAATAAGAGCGGATTTGGGAAGTCTCAATCCCCCTCTGCCCATTCCTCCTCAAAGGGAGGGTCAGGAGGAAAAATGACTTTTAGTACCCCAATGTACGATAACCAGCCCACGTGCTATAACTGCCATTGCCAAGGGGCATTTTCGATCTCAATGCCCAAAACTTGTGACAGTGGGCACCTCCAAGACACCCCAGAAACCAGTTGCCTTCCTGGTGTGGCCTGACCAGGGCCGTGAGGAGAGGCTGCTCGCTCCTAATGCTCCTAAAAGGAAGAAGGCTCTTAATGGGTCTGAGTTGAATTGTGAGGAGGGGATTCAGGCGGCCTCACTTGTTTCCCCCCCTGTAGTAGCTTCTGTGACTCCAGCTGACTCGGAGCTGGACTGGTGTCGCCCATTTCTGTGTGGGGGCACTGTTGAGATTGGCGGGAGCAAGTATCCCGTCACTGTTTTGCGAGACACTGGCGCACAACAGTCTGTGTGCCGCAATGTCACCGGGGGTAAGGTGACTTCTTCGAAGGCAGTGTTGTGTAGGGGCCTCAATGCTGTCGAGGAGTTTGTGACGGCTGATGTGAAGCTGTCGTGTCCACTGATAACCACTACGGCTCAAGTGGCAGTGGCTGAACAACTGCCTGTGGCAGGTGTTGATTTCCTGCTAGGGAATGATCTAGCTGGTGGGAGAGTTTGGGTGCCCACCCCTACGGGAGGTGAGGCCTCTGAGGAGTCGGGGCATAGTGTGCCCGACCCTGTTGCTGTTGTCACCCGGTCGCAGACCGAGAGGGTGATGCAGGCTGTTGCTCCTGGGGCCGACTGCGACAGAGCAGGGCTACCGGAAAGGGAGGACAGTGGTGAGGAAGAAGCTGCCGCTCTTGGGGCCGACTGCAAGGAGGTAGGGTCACCGGTGTTGGAGGGGCAGTGAGGAAGAAGTTGCTGGGGTTGTCGCCCGGTCTCAGACTAGACGGGTGGCGCAGGCTGCTACTCTAGAGGCTGACTGCGACACTGCAGGGTCACCGGCGAAAGAGAGCAGTGTTTGTCAACTGGATGACTCCTTGACTCCAGTGAGTCAAGGTGTGGGTGCTGACTGCCGCAGTGTAGAGCCACCCATAGAAGCACCTGACTCGGCAGGGGTTGTCGCCGAGGGTGAGGAAGGAGTGTTGAGGGTAGAGGAGTCTTGTGCTGGCATTCCTCACCCTGCGGGGCACCTCGGAGGAAGCACCCACGCGGTGGTGTTTCCTGGTTGTGAGGCTGTGGGTCTTGGTACTCAGTCCGGGTCCCAGCCTGGTATGTCGAACAGTTTGTTGGGGGTCACCTCCGAGGGAGGGGAGACTTACAACTCTGCGGAGGAGTTGGAGGCTCCCACCCCTGTGGAGTGTACCGGAGGCAGGGAACAGGCTGTTCCCTTGTCAGGTGACTGTCTGACGGGTGGATGAGATGAGATGTGGGTGGATGAGCCCACGCTACACCTCAGGCTCCGGGACGGAACCAGGGTGTCGGCACCGCCTCTTCCGACAGATCCTGCGGTCCCGCCCGATTTCACTTGCATTGAGCCGGCGTTGCTCATCAAGGGACAGAAAGGGGACCCCGACTAGGTCCCCTGTTTTGCTAAGATGAGAAGAGAGAATAGGGAGATAAGAGGAGGAGAGGAGTTTCTGCTGCAGAGGGGGGGTGTTACACCGCAGGTTGAGGGAGAGTGACGGGAGCGAAGTACTATAGGTAGTAGTGCCTCGGGAGTTGAGGGAGGCCCTGGTGCTGTTGGCACATGGGTGGACACCTGGGTGTCCACAAAACTCTCGCCCGCCTGCGGGGCAACTTTTGGTGGCCTGGCATGGCCGGGGATATTACTGAGTTGCTGAAGAGTAGCTGTGTCACCGTTCATGTCACAAGATTGCATAGGTGGTTAGCCCATATTTGCTGGCACGCCGCCCATTTGTTGATGTACAGCTATGAGTGGTGTTACATGTGTATTGGGCGGAAGAGTGTGCAATAAGTAGGTTTATGTTTTTGTATTTTTTACCCATGGCGCCTATAGGCTTCAGGGAAACCTTAGATGGTTGGCCTCCGCCCGTTAGTAGAGCGGGTTAGATTTTTCAAGTGATATCTTGTTAAATGTTGGTCAGGATA
Source organism: Cancer borealis (assembly GCA_036785275.1). Taxonomy (NCBI): domain Eukaryota; kingdom Metazoa; phylum Arthropoda; class Malacostraca; order Decapoda; family Cancridae; genus Cancer; species Cancer borealis. The sequence goes on along the minus strand of JAXIVD010000152.1, from coordinate 113,950 downwards.
CAGTATTATTTTGTGTGCGAGGTTGAGTGTAAATTAATAGAAACAATAAAATGCGAATTAAAGTGATGAAGTAAATCAATAATCGGAACGGGAACAGAGTGTCTCCAAGAAACTGGTGTAAACCTTTCTTGAATGATTCGATGGTAGTGGCATTTACAACACTATCTGGAAGGGAGTTCCATTGATCGATGGACCTAATGCTGAAGAATCTGCGCCTACAGTCCAGTAAGGAATGTGGCTTAAACACTTTGTACCTGTGCCCCCTGATGTTTGTGGTTGGAGACAGTGTGAAGAGGTCAGATGGGGTGATAGCAGATTGGTTATGGAAAATTTTCCAGCACTTAATTAGGTCGGCTCTTAGTAGTCTGCCTTCTACAGAGTACTGGTTCAACAATTCAAGCCTATCATAATAGCTTAAGTCTTGAAGACCATCCATTTGTTTGGTCCATCTACGTTGTACTGATTCGAGGAGTTTAAAGTCGCCAACATATCCTGTGTTCCAGACTGTGGAACTAAACTCCAGCGAAGGACGAATGTGTGTATTGTAAATGGTTAATATGAAGTCTCCAGAGCGGCACAGGGTTGATTTGAGGATGTTATTGGCTAGCTCAGCTGCTTTGCTAACTACTTGTTTGATGTGAGCATGAAACCTTAAGGAAGTATCCACTAGGATGCCCAAGTCCCTCTGACAGTCTGGCATGGAGAGGTTTGATGAGTCTAGGTGGTAGTGTTGGAGAGAACCTACATTAATCCAATTAATATTGCCTCGTTGGAATCTCAGCACTACACACTTATCTGAGTTGAAGAACAAGCCCCATGCTTGGGTCACCTGGAGCACAAGGTCAATATCTCTCTGACATGAACTTACAACTCGGGCAAGGGTAAAAGTGTTATCATGGTATATTTTCAGGTATATTTTCAGGTCATCAGCAAAAAATTTTGATCTAGTTTTTATGTAAGAAGGCAAGTGATTTATGAAGATGAGGAAGAGAATGGGCCCCAAGACAGCGCCTTGAGACACCCCACTAAGTACAGATCTAGGGGAACTGCAGACACCAGAGACTGATACATTCATGGTACGACCTAACAGAAAGTCCGAAATCCAGCAAAGCAAGGATCCACCAACTCCTAATAATCTTAGTTTGTCAATGAGGACTGTATGGCAGACTACATCGAAGGCCTTGCTGAAGTCGAACAATACCATTTCCACAACAAACCCTGATTCCAACCAAAGGGTTACATCATTGTACACTAAGGGCCGTATTCTTAAACCAAACTTCTGTGCCGACACACCCGACACATCCCAAAGGGATATTCTTAAATGCCACCTCTGGAACCATCATTCCGACAAAAACAACAAACTATCGGAAGATTTGTCGAGCCCATTACCCCTTGTCGCAAATATTTCGTTGTGTTTATTTCATGCCTTTAATGTATGTTCACTTTGTTTTGGAGATCATTGAATATTCACAACGCTTGTGCAACCCTTCTAAAGAAGTATAAAGGCGAGTTTAGTTAAATAGATCGGTGCATATTCATTAAAATAAGCTAATAAGCCAAGAGGAGAGACCGTCTTTTCTCAGCAGATGTGTGAGAGAATGGAGATTTCAAAGCCGTCCCCACACTCTACACTGGGTGACTCCCAACCCAAGTTCAAGTCTAAGTCCTTCACTGCCCCACCAGCCATGATTCCTTCCTCTCTTCACTCCCCAATAAACTCTACTAGGTATTTGTATATACCAATATAATGCTCTTATTTTTGTGTTTTTACACTATTCTTTAATTCTGATAACAGACCTAAATACAAGTGTCATTGTTACCAACTCATTCTTCTCGCACAGCCAGTGTTGCCAAATCACTTCCGACAAAAATGAAGGTTTAAGAATATGCACATTGTGATAACTCGACAATATTGTGGATGGGGACAGTAGTTGTCGTTGTAGTTTTCGTGAAATTTAAGAATACGACCCTAAAAACAGCTGATCTTCAACAGATCTTTTCTGGCGAAATCCAAACTGATCATCAGATAATAAATGGTTGCTATCTAGAAATTCGCATATGGCCGTTGCTAAGATCCTCTCCAAAATCTTGTAACAGACTGAAGTGAGACCTATATGTCTATAGTTGAGGGACTCATGTCGAGATCCTTTTTTGAAAATCGGGATGATTTCTGAGTTCTTCCAATCGGTGGGTAATTTTCCCTGGGCTACTGATTGCTGGAAAATCATATGGAGTGGAATAGCTAAACTTGGACATGATTTGAGTAAATAAGGATGGAGTCCATCAGGGCCCATACTAGAGTTTTTATTAAGACCAGACAACTTATTTTTGACATCTGCTAAAGTAAATTCAGCATTGTTTATACTGCTGTTTGGTACTTGGTGAGGAAACTGTTCGTTCAGTTCTAGAGTGGTGTAAATTGATGAAAAGCTGGAAGCAAATGTCTCTGCCACTTTTGCACAGTCAGTTGTTAGTTCTTCACTTGCTAATTTTAGGGGACCTACACTGGGAGCGCCAATTTTTTTGTTTCGTATATATTTGCAGAGAGGCTTGATTGAGCACTTTGCTTTGGCAATCAGTAACTTCTCAAAATCGATTTGAGATTTTACAAAATAGTTACGGTAGGTGTGATTTAGGTCTTGGAATTTTTTTTAGAGCATGCTTGGCCTGCTGTGACTGTCTACCGTAGGAAGTGCGGCTTTGTTTATAGGCCAACCAAGCAGTCTTGCGTTCAGTGTTGAGGGGTTTAGGCAGAGACTGAAGCTTCTGTCTAGGATGAATGGGGATTAAAGGCACATATTGATCAATTGAGTGGGAAATAATAGATTTTAGCCAGGTGAACATGGAGTCCACTGACCTATCCTGGAATACAAATTCCCAGTCTACATTCTGGATTACAATGTTAATTTGTTTTTAATTTCCTCTGTTCCAGGAGTATTTGCGTTGGGGGTAAGTAGATACCTCAACACCTATCTGGAAGAAATACTGGAAGACTAGGGGGATGACCACAATTGGGAAAGTTAGCCTGGATTTGTACGTCTCCAATCCTATCGCATTCTGATGAGAGAACTAGATCTAGGATGTTGCCACATGAATAAATTTGGAGAATGAGCCCACTGGTGGAGTCCCAAGGAGATAAAGCAGTCTATGATGTTCTGTTGATGAGGTGGATAGCAAGTGGTTATATGCATTGGATTGGAGTAAGATTGAAGTCACTTAGGATGAGGACTTCCTTGTTAGTGCAAAAGTTAGTAAGAAATTCAAGTAGGTTGGAGTTCTCAGAGTGGCTGTATGAAGGAGAGCGACATACTATTACTACAAGTAAGTTAGAATTTATAAGATGAATGGCACAGACATTTTTACAGTTATTAATCTCAAGAGAGACGTAGCTTAGGGTCTTTTTTACATACACACATCATCCGTTTTTGCGGGTTTCATCTGGTGAGTCTGAACGGGCAATATTATAATGGTCAATGGAGGCAAATGAATCGGGGATGATAGATAGTAGCCACGTTTCAGCTACACCAAATATGTCAAGACTGAGTTCAGACAAGAAATCATCAATAATACCAATTTTGTTAAGAATGCTGTTTACATTGCAAAAACCCACTCTTAAACTGGAGAAGGTGTTAATGACTAAGAGCTGCTGACTTCAGTCAGGAAGTGGAGCAGAGGAAGGAGTGGAGGGAACCACAGACTGGTCCTCAGTAGTTGTCTCTGCTTGAGATTGAGAATGTGTGCTAGTTCGCCCTATACACTGCATGCGCCTAGCTCTGAACTCCTGCGTATGTTTATATGTTAAGTCGCGGTTTATGTAGACATCAGGGAAGGTACTGTGTCGGAGCAGTTTTGCATTGTCCAACAAGTTTTTCCTTGCCTTGTCATCATTTACCTTGACACGGAAGAGACGCTTCTCTCTGCTGACACAGACAGTATCAGAGAATGGCACAGCAGAACCCACTAAGTGAGCAGTGACCTGGTCAAATATGGATCTGAAGGCGGCTGAAGAATCGGCTTGGATGCCTCTCACTATAATAGAAGTCCTTCTCTTTCTTACCTCCTCCATCTCCCTATTTTCCTCCCTGATTAGCAAGCGCAGTCGGTCATTGTTAGGGACAGCATCATTACTGTGCTCTGGAATAGGAGGAGTGTGGTCTTGACCAACACCTCTAGAGACTATCTGGGCAGAGTGTTTGGACTGTCTCACACAGCTTCTTAACAGTAAGAAGCAGTTGCCTAAATGCAGCTTCTGACACTCCACCACTCTTACTGCTGTTTGTACGGCAATCTGTGCAGACAAATGAAATGCCATCTCCCCCATCCTGCTGAATACTAGCTATTAGCTCGTCTGGGATTCCTAAGCACATGGATAAGGGGTGGAATCATAGACTGCACCTATCACAGCCTATGTATGGCGTTTGGAGTTGTTACAATACTGCATGTGCCACATAGATCATTGTCATCATCATGAGAGGCCCCACCAGTGCCTGCAGCGGCCTGAGAGTATGTCTATGTTTGTCTAGGAGCAGTTTGTGAGTTGTTTATATTCGGTGCCGCTGTCGCGTGATCAGAGGTCTGCTATTATTTTCGAGGTCCACCCCAAACTGCGCATGCTCAGCAGTAATGTTTGTAAAAAAAGGTTTGTTGATAAAGTAAACAAATCTAACCCAACCTAACCTAAAAATAGACCTCCGAATTTTAGGTATAATTATGTTATGTTATGTTAGGTTAGGTTAGTTTAGTTTATCAACAAAACTTTGTTTACAAACATTACTGCTGAGCATGCGCAGTTGTTGGGTGGACCTCTAAAACATAAACAGACCTCTGATCACGCGACACCGCCTTGTTGATATCAGGCTGGAGCCGACTCGCCCGCTGTTGGGGTTGATTTCCATCTGCACCATGACCACGTATAGCAATCTTGGACCGAACCATGACTATATTGCTATGTCTGGGGCTTACCGACCAGGTTGTGTAAAGCTAAGTGATGAGGGGCCACTATGCTGGACAGAAATAGCGTAGAATACAGGAGGTCTCAAGCATCCGTCCTCCCCCGCTCTTGATCTTGATCACGCACTAAAATCTAAATAAAACACGTAATGCACTGTGTAACACTGTGTGTGCATAATGTCTTGCGACAGGCGGGATATTTTTTTAACGTATTTTTGTTGTCCCTTAGCCAATACCCTTTTAATGTTAAAAAAAATAAAATTCCGTATAATAGTGTTTTTGGTAACACGAACCGGTAATCAGAAAAAAAAATATGGCAGCATATTGTCTTCACTTCCTGCTTTCTATGTGGGTTTCTTTCAAGTCTGGTGCTCTAACTTGCATTTTACGATGCCTTTTGCTAGAAAATTTTTCTGCTGATGCCAACTGCAACCTGTTTCTACTGATAGCTCTGGGTCACACTATTGCTCTGGTTTTGCTGTTCTTTCTTTACATCCACACTCTTTGTTCTACGGTCTGTCTTTTAGCTTAATAAAGTGCCATATGACCTTTAATGTCTGGCGCTTACTTTATTCTCATCAATTAACTCACCCATAGGATGAGAGAAAAGCAATAGAACCAGATGGCGTATCAGGATACATCTTGCATGAGTGTTGACAAGAAATTGCTGAGCCAATTTTCATACAATTGAGTGTCTCTTAATAAAGGAAAAGTCCCTAAGGAATTAAAATAAGCTATACTAATGCCTATTTACAAAAACGGGCAGGACACACCCTCCCAGGCCTAATTATATATTTTCAAAAATGTTTGGTTTTGATAGGTTAGGACTATCGGTCTGGCAGGCAGCAGCAGTCATCCCCCCCCACACACCCCTACACATAAAAATTGTTCTTTTGATGCTAAATATATCTTTCATTTAATCAAACCTAACCTTATCAGTTGAAATATATTCTAACCTAACCTATCAAAACCTAACATTTTTTAAATGTTATTATTGGGCGCCGAGGGGTGTGTCCTTGCACTGTGGATCATCTATATAATAATACTTATTCATACACAGATTTCTATTGGTTTCCGGAAAATAAATAATTACTGTATAATATGCTGATTCTGATTCTGATTCTGATGATTTTATAATGGGCAGGGCACCAGTGTTGCTGTATAACACGCATATTTTTAGTTGGCTGACGGTGGGGAAGAGGAGCTGAGTGTGCAGGGGTGAGAAATTAATCAAACGTGCGTGTTTGTATTGGGTGTTGTAGTGTTTTGTGAACGAGTATATTGTGCAGCTATATATATAATATACTGAGGGAGCCTGTTCCAGTCCTGGATGATGCGTGGAAAGTGTTTGTATGCATCAGTGATAGGATGATATGTTTGGTATGTCTGGTGATGCACCTAGCCGCCTTAGTGTTGAATTGTTTTAACCTATCAATGTTTCTGTGTGTGGAATACTGCTCTACAGTGTGGAGCAGTATTCCAGTGTTGGTCTGACGAATGTATTGTATGCTATGTGTTTTATATCTTGTGTACAGTCATATAGGTTTCTCCTCAAGAATTTCACTGTGCGGTTTGCTTTGAAACATATGGAGTCTATGTGTGCGTTGAATTTCAATTTTTTAGAGAGATGGACACCAAAATATTTCTAGGAGTGAACTGATTCTTATTGTGTATTGTGAAGGGTGTGTGTGGATGGATGTGTGGGTGGATGGGTTTGTGTGAAAGGATGAAGCGTAAAAGTTTACATTTGTCTGGACGGAAGTAGTACATTTGCCAGATGCGCTCCCACAGCTAGAGGGCGTCTATGTTTTGTTGCAGGAGTCTATAGTCGTCACTGGTCTTTACTGCTCTATATAGTAAACTATCTTCTCCATAAAGTCTAGTGGAATAGTTAGGTGTTGATAGGGAATGATTATTAATATATAGTAAGAAAAGAAGGGAGCCTTGAAGAGAACAGGGACAGCATCAAAGGAAGAACAGTGGTGAAGAACACGTTGAACCCTGTCTGTCAGAAATGCAGTGATCCAGTGAATAATTGATCCTGAGATACCGCAGTATCTCAATTTAAACGTCAGTCTTTTGTGCAGGACTTTGTCGAAGGCTTTGGCAAAATCAAGTACAATTCAGTCAACTTGTTTAATGTCGCGTTGGCCAAGTTGCCGTGTAATGCCATGAAATGTGGTGACGAGTTGCGATTCACATGAGCGTTTGAGTCGAAAGCCGTGCTGTGTGTCAGTAAGGATGGTGTTTACGTTAAGGTGGTTCAATTATGTGTTTATGTAATATGCGTTCGAAAATTTTACATGGAATTGAAGTTAGTGAGATGGGACGATAGTTATTTGGATCGGTCCGGTCACCTGTCTTAAATAAAGGATTAATATTTGTCAAAAGCCGGTAATGATGTGGATGAAAGGGGTTGAGTATAGATTGTCTACAGAAATGGGGCAAGGAGGGGGGCACAGGATTTAAGGATGAAGGCGGGGATATTGTCGGTGCCAGTTGATTTGGCAGTGTCGAGTCCTTCCAGTAATTGTTGTATACCGTTGGTCGTTATGTCAAGTGGGGTTATGGTAGGGAAGGTATGTTTGATATTTGGTTGTCTTCTTGTGTATGTACTGACTGGATGTGTGTGTTACGTATTTGTGCTTTGTGTTCTGGTGTGGTAATTAAAGTGTTGGTGTTGTCTTTTAATGATGTAATAATGTTAGTGTCTTGATTGCGCGTCTTGAAGAATTTGAAAGAATATTTTTTGTTATTTCTTAAGTTGGTTACGAGGTAATTAGCTATGTTTTGACGTTCCGCGATGTTTATGTTTTTGTCAAATGTTTTCTGGTGATTAAAATACGCGGACCAATTTTCTGGAGTGTTATATTTATGCGAGCGTCTGTAGAGTGGTTGTTTCTTGTGACGTCTGTGTAACTCCCTAAAAAACCAAGAAAGTGAATACCTACTGGAGAGTGTTTTTGTGGTATGTGTTTGTTCATTGTGGAGTGTATGGCGTGTTTCAGGTTGTCCCAGTTAAAGATAATGGTCGTGCGTGAGGGTCAAGCCCTGCTTGCTTTTGTCTATGTCAGCCCTTGAATAAATGGAAACTAGTCTGAGTAACGGTTTTTGTCTTGTTGGTCTAAGGTCAGCGCAAATAATAAGTATGTCATGGTCACTGAGTCCTGGAACAACTTGAGTGCGTGTTAACTAAATGGCTCTGCCACACGATGCCCAACATATTGCATAAAACATGACTGGTAGCATGTCTGGAACATGCTACGTACATGTGTGGGAACAAGCAACAAACATGATGGTAAAGGTGCCGTCCAGATTTAGCTTCAAAATGGTGCAAACACAGCTACGAACATGTTCAAATCATTCTGACCGTCCACCTCAGACGAGGAGGATCTCTTACTAGCAGCGGCTGCTACAGTTGTTATTTGTGGTTACAGACAAAAACGCCGATACTGGGTCCGTCCTTCGTTAAAGCTGGGAAATAAACACAGGGAGAGTTTATGTAAAGAGATGGTGACAGTGACAGTGGGTCATTTATAAATTTTCTACGCATGTGTGCATCATATTTAGGCTTCATTTTCTTTACTTTCCGTCGAAATTGTCCTGTTAGCGCGTCAATTTTTTTCATCACCTCTAGTCTGTCCACATTCAATTCGGCACCAATGGCCTTCCATGTATCACACTTCTTGTTTCTGTCTTTATAATTGGGGTTGGTAGGATCCCATAGTACTGGATTAGCACGGTACACGTCAGTTAACCGGAGCACTAGCTCCCATAGCCACTCCATGGCAACGCAGTTTACTGTACGTTCGCTGACGTGGGGAATGTTCACACGACGGCGTTGATGGATCAGCCTCGAATACGTCAGGCTAACGAGTGTGCTCGAGCTCGAGCTGGATGAGCGACGGTTCGAAAACTCAGTGGTGCGAGCCGCCACAGGTGCATCAAACAATAAGTATAAATGTCACTAATTGAGTCATATTAACCACTGGGTAGATCTAGTGGAATTGGCTAAGTCTATTACTGAATTGCTGCATAATTTTGTCCTTCCTTGATGTAAGGTTTTGAAGTTATCACTTATGACTGGAATCTAGCAGCACAACAAAATAAATCAAGCCCTTACATTCTGAAAAATTAAAAAACTAACTTCTTGATAATGTTTAGTAGTATAGAAGCTGCATTCATTGTGAAGTTCTGTGAAACGAATCTACTGGAACCAAACATTGAAAGGAGAATATAAATTTATACAATGGGTAAAATTTCAACACTTGTGCAGTAAACCAGGGCATGAATGCTGTCAATTATAATGTGAGTGTTCATTGACAACCCAAACAAAAGTTTATTAGCCTGCATTTAAACGAGTAGGACAAGTTTATAAAAAAAAGAACTATTGTATTTGTATTGCCTACATAACTATTTCAGGTTACCATTCCTATGCATTTTTCTTTATCACTTGATTTAGATATTTTGTCAAGAAGGAAATGAGAAAAAGTACTCCTCAGATTGATTATTAATGGTGAAATAACTGGATTGCGAGTAGGTATTAATACATGAGAAAATACTAACCACGATAATGATTTTATTGGAATGTTTTGTATAGTTTGATTTTTCTTAAAATATCCATTGAGTTGTAAGTAATGATACTCTGTAAAAGTATATGCCACCTTAAAACACCAGGATAGCAAAATACCTGCAACTACTTGGAAGAGAATTATGTTGTCTTCAGTATGGTTCAAACTCCTATCTGAGGCACTGTTTTTCTTTTTGTTTTATTGTTTTTTTATTATTAATAGTCATATACTTTTGGAGCCGGTAGGCATTTTGATCGTCGGCCTCTGCCCGTTAGTTGCTTCAGGTTTAGATTTTTTTATAATGACGCCTCAAATTTCTCAAATTTTCTTTGATGATGAGTGCGAGAGAGGCTAATTGCTGCACTGCCACAAATGCATATAACTATACAAGTCCCGTTTGAGGACATGGCAGCAATTTAGGTTAATTTTTGGCCACTCAACAGTAATACCAAAGAAAAGTTGCCAGCGGATATCGGGGAATCAAACCGGGTACCCTAGGTTTGCATGCCCGAACGCTAGCCACTCTACTACCGCCTACCCATTTAATCATGATTTCTTTTAAAATGTTTGAAAATATACCATATAGTGCAGTATAAGTGTATTCAATTGTCATTTTTCTCACCAAAATAAGATGTGTAGAGTACCATCTGACACAAGTGGTTTAGTTAGTTATCTATCTACTTTATTGTATTTTTCTTAGAACATCTTTAAGAGCGTGTTTCCACTTTCTTCTGGTCTTACACTTCATCCTTGCATTTTCCAATCTTTTAATTGAATTAATTTATCTTTATTTTCTCTTGATTATTTTATTGATATGATTAAGGTAACATTGCACAGCCTTGTCTCTTTCCTATATTTCCTATACTTTTCACCCATTTATTCCTTCAACTTAATGTGTGTATTAACATTTCAAGAAAATTATATTGTTTTATTCAGCAACTTTCTCTCACTATTATGTACAGTCGCCCAAATAAGTGATGTCGCGTCTTACGGAGATTTTCGTTCAAAAATTAGATTATGGCAACCCTAACAAATGGAATGAAATATCCTTATAACTTTTCAGGAATGTCACTATATTCGCGAATTATTACTGTAAATGAACTAAAAATAAATTACAATTGATAATTATGTCTAGTTTATGAGAAACAACCATCTAATCATGATATTTCATGAATACTTGTCGAAGCATTTTGACATCGAGCTTTTCGCTCAAAGAGAAATTCAGTCAAAAGAAATTCTCTTTTATTAATAAAATTTATACATGCATAAGACTATTTATTCATAATGTTCTTAAATATTGAGCAAAATACTGCTCTAAGACATATGTATGAAATGTTTAAACATTCTCCATTAAGAATTATGATAATATGAAATCTACATCTAAACTCTCGCGTGACCATGATGTCATCGGGTAGGACGTTCCTTAAATTATTGGCAATAGGCTATTAACGTAATAAGATATAATTATTACTCATAGTCTTCACATAACGGTTAGTAATAGGCAATAATTAGTATATTTTAAAATACCTTGCAATATGTTATGATTGATATATCTTTGAATCATGATAATAATAATATTATAATTAATATAGCTTTATATAATAACAATAATAATGTTATAATCAATATATCCGTATATAATGAAAATACTGTTAATAGATTATAATCTATATATAGCTTCAAATAATAATAATAGGCTGTAATTAATATATTGTCTTTAAATTATGATATTGTAATGTTCAACAATTTGCGCACAATGACGTCATCGTGCGCGATATTCAACCGTTGGCGCAAGACACCATGAAACATCAAGATCGCAGGAGCGAGACTTCTGTCGCCCAGCGACAATCCATCATGGCTTTGGTTTCAACCAATATTCCAACGCGAGCGATAGCCAGAATACTGAACATTCCCCAGCGAACAGTCCAGCGATTGATAAAAAGAGGTTTAGAGACAGAGAGCCTTGAAAATAGGAAAAGATCTGGAGCGCCTCATTGTACCACCAAGGAGGAGGAAGACCGTCAAGTCATTCAAACAGCTAAAGAAAACCCTCTCATAACAGCAGTGCATATTAAAATGCAAACGGGACTGATAGTAGGAGCACAAACAATAAGGAATAGACTTCATGAAGCTGGACTTCATCACAGAACACACGCCATCAAGCCCTTCCTCACTCACGCCAACAACGAAGAACGTCAAGGATTTGCTCTGCAGTACTACCCTAAAGAGGCATCATTCTGGCAGCGTGTGGTGTTCTGTGATGAAAAAACCTTCGCTTCTGATGAACACTGAAGCTTACATTGCTGGCGTAGGGACACCAGGTTAGAACACAACTGAGTTATTTGCTATATCAGTATTATGAATAATTCAACTTTAAGTTATTATGATCTGCACATACTAGCAAATAAGATAAAAAAAAAAAATTTACATATTGAAGTTCATGTTTTGATCTTGCATGATTTGATTATTCAAGTTAATCTAAGTGATAAGTATTTTATACATATATGTTGTTAGCTGTTTTATCTTTTGAAATTTGAGGTTTAAAATGTTATACAGGTTGCTCTGGCCTTGATGACTGATGTCAACAGTTAACATTATAGCAGTGAGGACACATTATTAGTGCAGCCCAAAGCCTTCAAATCTATACAAAGACAATTATCAAATTATCATTTAAAGTTTCTGCTTGTATATATAAAAAAAAAATTAAACACTACATCATTACAAAATTAGCTATTGCAATAATCAATTAGATTTTTAGTCTATGTGACAACTTAACGCTCGCCTGACCTTGAAGTGATCAGCTGTTTCATTTGTCACTGAAAAATAGTCCGTAGTGTGGCCATGACACGGCCTTTTAATCCGTCCTTGATGTTGCTTAGTAGTATTTAATGGATCTTATAATGATCACTTTTATGAAAAAATATGTTGTAATAAATCTACGACAAAGATTAAACCTCAAATTTACGTATAATAAAAATAATACTCGCGTGTTGAGTACTTTTCACTTAGATTGACTAGTTCTAATCATTACATGCACTATCTACTTCACTATATATATATATATATATATATATATATATATATATATATATATATATATATATATATATATATATATATATGTGTATATATATATATATATATATATATATATATATATATATATATATATATATATATATATATATATATGTATATATGTATATATATATATATATATATATATATATATATATATATATATATATATATATATATATATATTTATTTATTTATCACCCACACACACACACGTATCAATTAATGCTATTGGTATATGCAAAAAATTATTTAGAATCCTAATTTTTAGGTATGAAGCAGAGAACATCCATCCCTCTCGACGGAGCGGGAGGATAACAGCGGGGTTATGGACATGGATGGCACCAAGTGGACCTGGTGAGCTAGCAGTCGTAGAAGAGCGTCTCACTGCTGATCAATATGTGCGCATACTGGAAGACGTCATGTTACCATCTGTCAGAGCTATGCTGACTCCCGCCCCACAAACCATTTACATAGCTATGGACAACGCTCCGGTCCATAAATCACAAAGTGAAAGAATGGTTGAAAGAACACCCAGACGTTGTACGCATTGAATGGCCACCAAGATCACCAGACCTAATGCCTATTGAAAACTTGTGGGCACAAATGACCAACAACTGGAATTGGAAATTGCCCAGAAATAAAGAAAACTTAATAGCACATAAGAACATCAGATCTATGTAATAATCTGGTGCAATCAATGCCACAGCGGTTACAAAATGTTATAGAATCCAGAGGTTCTTACACAAAGTACTGATTTCAGTGTGTGTGTGTGTGTGTGTGTGTGTGTGTGTGTGTGTGTGTGTGTGTGTGTGTGTGTGTGTTATTCACAGTCACAGTCTGCTGCTGGTCTCTCGAGACAGCTGGCCGTCCCCCTATGGAAAGAGCTCAGAGCTCATAGTGACCAATCTTTGGGTTGGACCGAGACCACTCACACACAACACACCGGGACAACGAGGTCATAACCCCTTGACTTACACCCCGTACCTACTCACTGCTAGGTGAACAGAGGCTACACGTGAAAGGAGACTCGCCCAAATATTCTCCGTCCGCCCAGGGGTCGAACCCTGGCCCCTCGGTTGTGAGGCAAGTGCGCTAACCACTATGCTAGCGGACCGTGTGTGTGTGTGTGTGTGTGTGTGTATGTGTGTGTGTGTGTGTGTGTGTGTGTGTGTGTGAGAGAGAGAGAGAGAGAGAGAGAGAGAGAGAGAGAGAGAGAGAGAGAGAGAGAGAGAGAGAGAGAGAGAGAGAGAGAGAGAGAGAGAAAGAGAAAGAGAAAGAGAAAGAGAAAGAGAAAGAGAAAGAGAAAGAAGAAAGAGAGAGAGAGAGAGAGAGAGAGAGAGAGAGAGAGAGAGAGAGAATCGTAAAATAAATGCATGCATGTGAAGACCTAATGCTTTTTATTACACCTGCAGAATGAATACCACATTCATTGATATTGACGTTATTTACATTTGGTGTTGATATGGTAACAAGAACTATAGTGTTGCATTATATTCCTGTGTGGCAACTCAAACACATGACGGTTATATTTGTTCTCATCTGTCACATAATTGAACAGTTGTGTTTTGTTATTCGTAGAGTGAAGGCTTCTTTTCCTTAAATTTGCGCTTATTTTGTGCGTTGTGTTTAAATGGTTGTTTGGATGCTTGTGATAACATTTTCCAGTTGAAAGATGTCATGTTCACGGAATAAACAAATCTTGGTTTCCGTGCAAACTGGAAGAATATTGGACTTATTTTCTTTTTTATGTGTGAGTGGAGTGGTGATTAGTAGTTTTAATTAAACCTTTCTCTGATTATCCCGTATAATGGTGACTTTGTTGCTCAGTGAAAAATACAAGGCTTATGACCGCGATAGTCATGAATTCAAGCCTCAATCAAGTCAAAATATAACTTTGAAGTTGGGGAGACTAGCCCCCACTACACCTTAACATTAGCTCCAAGCTGGAAAGACAAGCTCCCCCATCACACCTCCCTAACCTTAATGTGTAACCTGAGTTACCTGACGGATGTGCTACGTTAATACACATATTTAAATAAAGCAATGTGTTCTATCATTCTCTTTTTTTTCAATATTGTGGTCATGATAATAGAGGAGCAGAGCCACAGTGCAGTATGACTTATTAATGAAAGTGAAAATAGATTTTAGTTATGGTCTTCACATAACATAAACTAAGCTATGATTAATACAATGTATCGTCTTCAAATACTGGTAACAAAGCTATTATTGTCGTCTTTACATACCGGTTGCATTTTCCTAATAATATTTTTGAACAATTATTTGCATTATTATGGTGAATGAAAAATGAGTTTTAATGAAGAATTATGGAGAATTTATCGCTATAATCTAAAAAAAATTTTGATTTATAGCAATAAATTATTCATATTTTTTTAAAATTTTCCTTGAAGAAAAACTGAAAAACAATTTCAAGGATGGCTTAAGTACTGACTTAAGTAATGACTGAATCTTAAAAAATTGAAAATACAATAGTTTTATTTCGTTCTAGAATATTGTAGGTGAAAAGAAATAATTTTTGCCACCAATACAAATATGATGTATGCAATTTTAAGGCATATTGCTGTCAAATGATGTGTAAAATTAGGTGATATCAATTAATGCCGAAAACATGAAAGCCTCTGTTATAGGTCTTTTTTTTTTGCACAAACGAATGAAAATAATTAATAAGGGCGATCAAAAAATCTATATATTGGTAAGTAATCGTTTTATGATGCCGACGTACCACTCAGCAGAGTGCGTTAATAGTCTAATTATAAGAAAATGTCGGTTATGATATTGCCCTAAAACTAAACAACATGACGGTCGTATATATTGAGATCATTGGACGCAGTTGCCAGATGTCGCCAGAACGAAACAATCTGAATTATGCGCCATCACTTTTTTGGGCGATTGTATATCTTCACCGTACCATATCTCATTTCCCCTGTCAATCATGTCTTTGGCTTTCTCCTCATTTCAGCTGTCATTGCATCTAAGCCTGAAGGCAGATGCACATCGGGAGCGAAGCTACGCTACGTACGAAATGCTCTCGATGCGAAGCTACGTGGCTTTCAATCGCCTCTGTGTTGCGAAGCTACGCTCGCTATGCTAGCTTCGTCGCGCGCATGGTTTGATAGGTTGCCGGTGTGGGTTCACTCGAGGTACCCCTGCACTCAAAGTCCCCCTCCCTCTGCGCATGTGGAGGAGGCGAGTTTGCTGCCAGCCGCACGACTCACTCTTCTGAGCGGGACTAAAAAAATTGTAAACACAGTTGCACTGCTGCTCCGATACTTTCTCCCGCTTTGCTCTCCATGTCTCTCGTCTTGCGTCTTTCGTCTTTCGACCCCCTTCTTCTCTCTCTCTCTCTCTCTCTCTCTCTCTCTCTCTCTCTCTCTCTCTCTCTCTCTCTCTCTCTCTCTCTCTCTCTCTCTCTCTCTCTGATAGATAAATAAGAATTTTTTTTTTTTTGTAGTATATTTGTTTGTGTTTTTTTTTGTGTGTGTGTGTGTGTGTGTGTGTGTGTGTGTGTGTGTGTGTGTGTGTGTTGTGTGTGTGTGTATTTGAGAGCCGAAAGAGCCGGCTCTATTGAGTGAACGAGAACAAAAGAATCGGCTCCCTGAAAAGAGCCGGAATTTCCATCACTACAGTGTAACTGTGTTTAGTGTTTACAAATTTTTAGCCCCGCTCAGAAGACTGAGTCGTGCGGCTAGCAGCAAAATCGCCTCCTGCGCATGCGCAGAGGGAGGGGACTTTGAGTGTAGAGGTGTACCTCGAGTGAACCCACACCGGGCCGGCGATTTTTTAAAAACATGGCTCCGTTCACGCATGCGCGTGCGAGTACTTTTGGTATCGCCCGGGTCCCCACTACAACCCCTACTCCAATGAGTTCAAAAAAATTTGTTGACAGTTGACACTTGTCAGACAGACAGTTTGTCACGGGTAGCGATATAGTCACCATATACTGCGAGTCATCTACAATCCCCAATAACCATGGAGCAACTGATAGAAGAAGTAACGGAAATATTCGTGCTTATTGTGACATGACTACGGAGGGATATATATATATATATATATATATATATATATATATATATATATATATATATATATATATATATATATATATAATTCATCTTGTTTCTTGATATCTTGTTTAATAAGTGAGAGTTTCATTGAACTGAGCGGACAATAATGTGAAGTATTGTTTGAGTTTTCTTCAACGTCTTCCAACTCTTGCATAAGATGATATTTACCAAACTTCGCCCTTGGCAATTTTATTTCATGCACGCATTTCTCCTTTATTATTTAGTGCTAGAGTTAGCAATAATAGATTTTCTTTTTCCTCCTCCTCCTCCTCAAAAAACTATGGAGTACCGTCTCCAATGGCTGCAGCCACTGAGTCTGAATTATGTGACACTTGTTTGAAAACAGAGTTTGGCGGTATCTCTTCCAGTGTGAATACTCGCGTAGCAAGCATCGCCAGCGTCCGTCCACGGCATCCCGTGCATAGCGTAGCTTCGCTCCCGGTGTGCATCGGCCTTGATTCTCTCTTCTTCAATTCGTACTTCCAATTTCTTATAGATTCATTTTTAATGCAATTTTCTTCTTACCTGCTGCCACTAACTTCTTTAATTTTCACACTTATGAACCTCTCATAGTATTCTGTTCATCCTCGGAAAGCTTTTTCTATTTCAACATTGTTCAAATATTTATTTTATATTTGTCTCTTCCACAAGGCTTGTCTGTTTCCTTTATTATTTGTGTCGAATATAGTCTTCTATTCTTTATATGTACAGTATTTTGATATGCACTCTATTTTACTCTTCAATTTCACCCACTTAGACTCCATAAATATACTATATTCTTATTTTTTCTTTCTTATATTACATCAAAACAGATGTATTATATGTTTTATTTTTTACGTGAATAGCTCTTTGTTCATTGATGATCTATTTCCTTTTGTGTTCTATACTTCCATCTCTGCCATACTAACTTTGTTTGGTAGGTCTTAGTTCTGTAGTTTTATTTCAAGTATATATATTACACCCTCTACAATTACATCTTTAAATTTCCCAGGAGACATTAGATATTCAGCCATAGTATTTTGTATTAATAATCTTCGTTTCTTCATCACCCGGTATTTCCCATGGAAGTCTAGTTTTTTCTTTATTGAGTTTGTTTCTGAATATTTGTCTTTCACATATCATCATTTTCATGACATAGTGACTAATAATTTTAGCATATGATATATCTTTTTTATATTTCATCCAAATCTACATAATCCATGGCTTATGTAATTTATCATATACAATTCCTCTTGTGCAGGTATCTGTGGGGCATCATGAATTTGAAAGGAAATATTTGCCAAAATAAATTTTTTGCACATATAGCTACTATAATATTCCCATTCTCATTACTACGTGGTGTTCCCTTTTGTTAGTTAATTAATTTCATTGATATTTTCCCTGCATTACTCACATCCTCAACACTAATCATTTAGTTAATAAAATGGATAATTTAAGCATGACGTAATCATTAATGAATCATCATTTTGCAGGTGGGACACACAAGGGGATTTCACCACAACGCATCCACTCCCTGGTGTTAAAGTAAAGCTGTATACAGAATCAGCATCCATGCTCTCACTAGATGACAAGGAGCTGGGCAAAGTGGTTCTGCATCCCACAGCCATGTCATCCAAGGTTAGCCAATAAATTTAAGAGAGCACTTAAACAATTATGCAGTTTCCATGTTTTACACCATCTTTAAATCCAGTCTTGAACTGGATGTTTATTTTCAATGTATTGCATCCATTTTATTTTATGCCCAGTGCTGAATAACCTAAACAAAATATCAGCTTATTCTAGCAACATTATGAAATCCTTTGGCTATTACAAATTTGAAAAAACATTTTCTAGATATTTTTAATCCAGCAAAAAAAACAAAGAAAGAAAGGCTGAGAATAGTCTACATAAATGCTGTCAAGTCTACAATGTGGAGCCAGTGAGGTGATGTATTTAACAACTAGGTAAATACATCACCCCCTTGGCTCCGAGTTAGCCCCATACAGCCACATATCTCATTCCAAGTGGTTCTTTTTATTAAATCAAGTTTAGACACAATTTTTGAGATGTTTCTTATCCCTACAAATCAGAGACGGATTGAAAAATAAGATCCATATCCAAACGTGCGCCATATGATCTTCTAGCCAAAATTCATTACTGTGCAGGTAATAAATCATAATTTCACATCATACAATAATTGCTGATTTGACAAATAGGCGCACTAGTATGTAATACTATGGGGTTCTGCGAAAGTTTCTATCAACTGAGGTGTAAATTACACTTTAGTTTCATTTTAGTTTTTAGTTTCATGTCTTACAGGTCTGAAACTAGGTATAGAAACTATTACCAAATGAATAAAATTTCAATGAGAATTAGAATTACGGTTCTGATAAAATTAATGCACCTCCGTCTTTAATCATTTAAAGAAAATTACTACTGAAGTTTCGAACCTGTAATGGAAAGATGAGCACAAAATAAACTAGGCTTTTGATAGTAAGATCCAATATCTATTGAAAATTATAGTGGACATCTCCTAATTTCCTCCCAGAAATTTTGGTGTGAACCGGTTCTGCTGCTTCGAGCAAGTTCACCTTTTATAGCAAGATCCATGGGTAGTAGTTTTTCCTTAGCCTACGTAAATCGACTCCCGGACAGATGGCTGACGGACATTTCATCGACGAACATTTGGCCGAATGGACATTTGGCCGAGAGACATTTCATCAAACGACCATTTGGCCGAACGGACATTTGGCCAACAGACATTTCACCAAACTTACATTTGGCCGAACGGATATCTGACCGAATGGACGTTTGACTAAAAATTGAGCAACTGAATAGACAACTGATAGATTTGCTTTTCCTTTTAATACATGTACAAAATTTAGATGTAGGATTTTTTATTAACCTAACCTGATGAAATTATAGGGAGCTGAGGGAATATGTATGTTAGTATTATATTATTACTACATATAAGGTGTGCTCCATTGTAATGTGAGATCTGGCATCATCTTGTGAGACCTGGCAACCACAACCCGTGATGACTGACGAGTCGCCTGGCCTGATCCCGGCTCACTCAGTGGGCATCCATCTTTTAAGAGGGCAAGGTTATCTTTTCGTCGTCCTCCTGTGTCTAGCGCTGATTATACTCAATAAACCCACAGCTTCTTTAATACCCTCGCACATTAAATTCTATAGTGTATTTTTTAGAAACTAAAATAACGTACAAAATTTAACAGATCATTGTCAATTCGGCCAGATATCTGATATTCGGTGAAATGTCCATTCGGCCAGATTAGGTTAATAAAAATTCATACATCTAAATTTTGTATATGTATTAAAAGGAAC
>JAXIVD010000152.1:75000-93742 GCA_036785275.1 Cancer borealis | reverse complement strand
TTTAACCAATCTGCGAACCCATTAACACTGGCAGGCAAGCAATCTAGGGTTACGCCATTCGCCTTAAGAGGAGGAGAATTACATCGGATTACGTAAGATTACATAGGAAGAACAGTATCAGGAGAACTATTGGTATACAAAGAAGTTATTTGTTTCAATGCGCATTACTATAAGAAAAAGAAATAGTAAATAAAGTGTGGTAGATCAGGAGATAAAAGAGCAGAGAGGAAGAATGAGATCGCTCAGGAAGAAAGTACTTTAAGAAGAAACTACAAACTGACTCACTATTCCCGTCGTTATGTATATCTCTCCATGTTTCATTATGTCTAGGAATGGACAGGTTGAATTTAATTACCAAACTGATTGGCTTCTACTTTACTTTATCCAGTAATAATGTTACAGAATGGTGTTGTTCAGTATGACATTGTACAGTCACAACGAAAGTATTTATTTCGTCCTTACCCTCTCCTACTCACAACCCCATCCCTATCCTCCTATCCATCTATATGCATCCATCTATTTATATTTATTTATCTAGCTTTCCATATGTCTGTATATTTCATTTCATTGCCTCCTTCCTTCTCTTCATAATGCTTATTACTTCATTGTCTTTCTTTTTCTTTCACGCTTCCTTCTTACGTCTTCATCAGTGTCATGTCATCACCGTTACGCTTTCTTGCCTTGCTATCATCTTACGCACATCAACGTGAGACTCATTTCCTATCCACTAAACACCCACGGCAATAAATAAAACCTTTAATCCTTCAACTAAAACTGCTACATCATATTACCGTAACCACTATCACCACCAACATCACTACACTCACACTGTTATCATCACTGGTATTATCATTTCACCGCTAGTATACCTTCTTCGGGAGTTAATTGAGCGATGGAAGCCGCTACTGTCGCCGTGAAATGAAGGGGTGTAGGGGTGTGTATTCCTGCAATGTGAGCACTTTCAATGTTTAGAGGAAACGATTCATGTGGATTCGTTCACACACTGGCGCCGGACATTAGTTCTGGCGGATGAGCAAGACAGCGCCGCATTTACCTCCTCTGTTTGTTATTAACCTGAGCGGCTTCCTGCCAGACGGCAATAAACCGGTGTTCAGCAGGTGGCACTGGCAGGTCTCTCCCTTCCATTCCTCCCCCTCCCTCCCCTCTCGCCTTCCCTTCCTTACCTTCCCGTCCCTTCCCTCACCTCCCCTCGCCTTCCTCCAGGTAGCACATACTCGTCACCAATCTTGCCGTTCCTTACCATTTTTTCTTCTCTCTCTCTCTCTCTCTCTCTCTCTCTCTCTCTCTCTCTCTCTCTCTCTCTCTCTCTCTCTCTCTCTCTCTCTCTCTCTCTCTCTCTCTCTCTCTCTCTCTCTCTCTCTCTCTCTCTCTCTCTCTCTCTCTCTCTCTCTCTCTCTCTCTGTCTTTCTCTCTTTTTCGCTAATCCTCTTACCCATACCATCGCTCTTTTCCTTTCCTCTGCTACCCCTATCACCCTACCCTGACCCTTTCCCTAACCCTTGCCACTGCCCCTCTCCCACACCCTTCCCTGTTGCCCCCTTTCACCCCTCCACCGCCTACTTGACGTTCGCTTCCTCAATGTTGCGTTTGTCTGAAGGAATGTGTGTCTGTGTGTAGATGTGCAGGATGGGGGAAGGGAAGGAAAAAAGGACGGGGGAGGGGAAGGGGTTTGATATATTTGTTCATTAGAGTTACGTGTTTAGGTGTGGCCAAGACTCTGATAATGACGCAGTGTAGTGTGTTCCCTTCCTTCTTGCAGGCACAGGAATGGAAGGGAAGGCGGTGACTGCTGAGGCTGTACATACATACATACATACATACATACATACATACATATATACATACAGTGTGTTGACCCGTACTGCTGATGTTCTCTCTACTAGACTTATATTCTGGTTTCAATTATCTCTTACTTTTTTTATGTTTCCTGTTATCCTCCTCCTCCTCTTCCTCCTTCTCACCACTACTACCATCACTTCAGTCCACCATTAGTGCTTCCGTATTACCAAGTCGCCTCACACCACGGAACCATTAATGAAAGGTCACCGCCAGCCTAACTAACTACTTCACCGTCCATCTTATTAACGCTTATTCAAAGTCACGGCCAGCATCACCAGACTCACCTCACGCCTATCCGCATCCGCTCAGCGTGACACAAATCCTTACAAAATAATACGAACTAGAAGTATGAAAAGAAAAGGGAAAAGCAGCAAACGTAAAATAATACGAGGAAGGCGCAGGAGGGGGTGGAGATGCTAATTGACGGGCCTTGAGTTACTCTTTTTGTTCCGAGCGGCGCGGCAGGACAGCAGGGACGGTCCTCCCACGGTAACAATAATGGCAGGTTTCCTAGAGCCGAACGCTGGTTTTGCTGCACTTTTTATCGTCCCCTAAATCAGAGTAGCACAGGTTAGGGGGAGAGGGTGGGCACAGGGAACAATTAATTACTAACGGTGCTATGTGTTGGAGGTGTAATTTAGGAGCACACAGATTACCTCTTAGAAATGTATCCTGAAAACGTGACCCTCAGTACGTAAAAACTTAAAGCACATGAACAATTAAAACTATTTACGCTCCCTAAGTCCTTCACAACTTATGTGTGACGTTACTTTTTATCACTGGTGCTCTCGCCTCGCCGCGCTTCCCTTATGAACCCCCAGAGCCACAATCCAGTTCTTTATTATTCAGCAAGATTCAAATGTTTCAATACCTTGTGGAATGGCGAGCGGAAGGATGGGCAGGCGTGGCGCAGGGCTGACAGCACATTTTTTGGGGCTGGTGACAGGTAGCGAAGGCCCCGCCCCGCACCGCCACACAACACGTCAACAAGCGCCCCGGGGACCAGCGCCACCACCACTAACTTGACTTGCTAAAATGATCACAAATGTCCTGGGCTCACCAACTTCCCGTACGCGACTTTGCTGCCCTTACTTAATGCTGTATTTTTAGGGTGACACTGTAAAGATGACGTTAGCATGTATGTACACGGTGACGGTACGTGAGACCCTGGGATGAGTCACATGTGCTGGAAATATTGTGCATGTGTTTTATAGGTGCTAAAAAAGAGAGAGAGAGAGAGAGAGAGAGAGAGAGAGAGAGAGAGAGAGAGAGAGAGAGAGAGAGAGAGAGAGAGAGAGAGAGAGAGAGAGAGAGAGAGAGAGAGAGAGAGAGAGAGAGAGCGAGAGCGAGAGAGAGAGAGAGGGGGGGGTGGAGGGGAGGGCGGAACTAGAGGAAAGAGCACGAAAGCCAAAAAATGTCTGTTCGTTAAACCACACTACTTTGAGACGTCACAAATTTGCAGCATATGACGGGTAGTGGCTTGGGGGATGACGGGTGGCGGGTGACGGGTGACGGGTGACGGGTGACGGGTGGTGGGTGGTGGTTGGCGGGTGACTGGTGGCGGGTGACAAGAGACAGAGGGTGCAGGTGTAGCAGTGACGGGTTACGGCTTAAGAAACATCAGGAACGGACGTCAGCGCCCCGTCATGACAGTCACTTCCCGGCCGGGCGCCCCTTGGGATGTAAATAACAACCTTGGAGCCGAGAAGTGATGAACCGATAGGGCGCGTTTGGGAGGCGAAATGACTGTATTTTTCGTGAGATTAAGGAGCTACTTCCCTAATGATGCCTTGGGTGAGGACTAATAATACGTCGCAGTTCTCTGGGTTGCGTTTAGTGCTCAGTCGTGTTGCAAATCACGCTGGAAATTTCTCGCCTTTACCTCCTCATCAGTAACTCGCTAGAAAAAATATGTTCGGTCAAATTACAGTTTTCTAATGTTATGCTTCCAAGTGGAGGCAACAGATACATCACATACAGATTACTTTAATAAGGGTAAAAATGTATAATGTGCATGATTCTTCCCTTGACCTTATGGCACCTTTCCTCCTCTCGTCTCTGTTTTCCTTATGTCTTATTCTCATCCTTTCCTCACATGTTCTCCTCCGTGGTGTTAAAGTGGAAGCCGTAACCCCCATCCACTTCTGACATGCATAATAACACCCTCGATGAGATACGAAGGTTTGATTAAATTGTATTCTTCAGTGAGAGACTCAAACACTGGAGTAATAACAGGGCGGTAAGGGAAACAAAAGAGTGAACGCGGGCAACAACACTCGCTTCTAGAAGGGTGGTGTTAGTGGACGTATTAGTATTAAAAGAATTAGTATTAGTATTGGTATAGGAGTAACGACAATGATAATGATGATGACAGGAGTGATAACAGTAATAATGATAATAATGATAATGATAATAAAAACAATAAAGTTATAATAATAATAGCAACAATAATGATAATACTGATTATAATAATAATAATAACAATAATAATAATAGTAATGATAATGATAATAATAATAACACTAGTTTTATGTTGATAACACCAGCTTCCAGAGCCCATCAATAGGAACACTTACGAATTTATACATATAAAACGAGTGAAAAGTTTGAAAAACACACGAAACGGAGTAAGAAGAGAAGGGGAGGAGGAGGAGGAGGAGGAGGAGGAGGAGGAGGAGGAGGAGGAGGAGGAGGAGGAGGAGGAGGAGGAGGAGGAGGAGGAGGAGGAGGAGGAGGAGGGCCAGAAGCTACACCACCGCCACTTTGCCACACCCGGAAACTCATCCATCAAGTGGCGTCACGAGAGGGCGCGCGCGCACGCACACACACACACACACACACACACACACACACACACACACACACACACACACACACACACACACACACACACAAGAAGAGAGCATAAAAAGTTGGTTTCCTAAAAATATATAAAATAATCGTACTTTCACAAAACCTCAAAAGCCACATAACGCTACTACTAAAAAAAAAAAAAAAAAAAATTTAGACATCAACCTTTCCTTAATTAAGCGACGAAGTGGCAAACGGATAAAGGTGAGTGTCCTGGGACCACAAAACGATGATTACAGGTAAACGAAGGTGAAGTTTCTTAGGACAGGTGTTGACTAAAGGGAAAGGGAGGTGGAAGGGCAGCAGAATGTGTTGAGAAAGGAAGGGAAGGGACAGCAAGGTAGGTAGAAGGGAAGGTTAAGGGAAGTAAAATAATGAGTAAAGTAAAGGTGATAGGTAGGTAAGAGGTGTAATGAGCGCGGAAGGAGGGAAAAGGGAGTAAGTGGGACGGGAAACTCAGGGAGGAAGGTGGGAAGGAATGGGGAAAGGGAAGCGACTGGAGATGATGGGAAGAGGAATTTGAAGTATAGCATTGAAAAAGAAGCTCCGAATTGCTATGTAGTAAGTGAAGACAATGAGCATGGAGAAAGAGCAAAAAAAGTTAATAGAAAAAAAACGTAAACCCCAATTAAGCGATAACAAACAAGATAGATAGCAAAAATGAGTATTATAGTTGATAATTAACCCTCCAAAAAAAACAAAAAACTTCACACGCCGCTAATCAACCAATCAAAATATCGATACGCTCTGCAAACCATGAAATAAACTTGTAAAAGAAAAAAAAAAAAAAAAAAAAAAAAAAAAAAAAAAAAAACATCTCTACCTGCATTAAAATTTCTCGTTCATACGCAGGTGAGTGAGAAAGCAAAATAATGACATACAGGTGAACAAGGAAGACAGGTATAAACAGGGAAGGTAATATTGAATTCAGAGCGACAACCCAACGCGGTTCCCACACACACTTGTAACTTACCTTATTATGCAAATGAGGCCGGGGTGGCAAGGGGCTGAACACGAGCCATTCTTAAATGTCAACAAACCCAGGTAGGTAGAGGCTAATAAATCATAATTATAGGTGAAGAGGGCTAGCATTAAATAGGAGTAAGGGAAAGAGGGAGTAATTCAAATGTGTATGGGTGAAGTGAGTGAGTTATTACGTATGCAGTGTGTGTGTGTGTGTGTGTGTGTGTGTGTGTGTGTGTGTGTGTGTGTGTGTGTGTGTGTGTGTGTGTGTGTGTGTGTGTGTGTGTGTGTGTGTGCGTGTGTGTGTGTGCGTGTGTGTGTGTGTGTGTGTGTGTGTGTGTGTGTGTGTGTGTGTGTGTGTGTGTGTGTGTGTGTGTGTGTGTGTGTGTGTGTGTGTGTGTGTGTGTGTGTGTGTGTGTTTCCCTCAATGCTAACAGTCTGCCCTTGGGTCTTTAAGGCGAAGGAGAAGCCGCTAGTCTCTCAGTCTCCTTTCTGCCCGCGCCCTTCTCTCCCCACAAAGTACCAATCACCTCCCTCCCCTCCACCCGCACTGCTTCACACTGCCGTCACCTTCACCACACCCTCCCTTCGCTTGCCACATCCTCCACCCCTTCTTTCTCCCCCCCCCACTCCCTCCTCGGTGGACGGCGTGCTCCTCACCAATAATGGGTGTGTGTCATCACCTGCGAAAAAATGGGGGTCACTTATAGACTCAATGTAAACTGGCCGCCGTAATGACTGTCATTACTTGCACATATGCCCAACCAATCAGTGTTTCCCTCCGTCAAGTACGCCAACACACCCAATTATCCACCAAATCATGTCCAGCACCGGATGACTCCCACAACCTGCTCGCAGATGAAGGTTTCCTTGTCAGTGGTGGTTGGAAGTCGCTGCCATTATACACGTAGGGTGTTGGGGGAGGGGGGAGACGTCTCCCGCCACTAACTATTACAAGTCGACGATGTAACTGTTCGATTATTGCTGTAGCCAATTGTAATCTGTCATGCCTCGCGACGTGACGGTAGCATCTATATGCACGTGCTGGCCCATCTTCTTTCTAAAAACCGCTAATAACACATCTCGGCGATCAGGACTCAGGCCACCACCCAAAGGCGAGGACTTGTGAGTGTGTCGCATCCTATCCGATTGATCTGATATCAAAAGAATGGAAGAACTGAAGGAAAAATAAGAGACGCAAACACTTTGGCTGTTTTTTTTCCTTTCACGTCTCAAGGTACTCCACGTATTCTAGAGGTCAACAAAGTCGATAAATTCACCAATCTCGTGGAGGTTTGGGTCATGTTAAAGAGTAACTGTGTCAGAACATGGAAAGACTCTTCAGCAAATTCTGTACATCAAAATCCACCCCCCCACCCCCCCACCCCCCCACCCCCCCACCCCCCACCCCCCCACCCACCCACCCCCACACACACACACACACAGACACACACACACACACACACACACACAGACACACACAGACACACACACACACACACAGACACACACACACACACACACACACACACACACACACACACACACACTACACTTTTTTTTGCAGCTGTCAGTACATACTATTAGGTCCACCATCAAGGGTGTCCGCTGATGTGCATCACGTGGCACCGCAAGTCTGGCCACTAAGTTGGCCGCCACATTGAACTTCTTCCTTCTTATTGCCAAAAGATCTTCTTACGTTCTCACCAAGATCGACGTAAAACCTGAGGATCCTTCTCACTCTTGTCTGCCTTCCCATGACCCAGCCGGTGATTAGTCATGGGTGTGTGACTGATTTGCCTCTTCGAGTTTTGTGGTGATTTTCTTTTTCGTGGAGTGGTGACTGGCACAGAGAAGAGCTCATTTGTGCTTGTGTAAACCCAGATGTGGGGTCCATCAGATTGACGGAGGTGGCGTGGCTGTGTACATGACTGCATTTCCAATGATTTTCCTCAACTTCAGTGGTCATTCAGGCTTTTTGGGGAGACGCTATGGGCAATGACACCGTTGGGACAAACTTCAATGATCTTCGTTATGGTGAACCTAAATGAGGACAGCCATAATTTGGTGTCTGTAGTGACGGATGCTGTTGGTGAGGCTGATGATGCTACAAGGTTGTTATTCTTGAACTAGACACAACATACTAAACCTTGACTGGGTTACTTTTACCATCCTCATCCTCGTACTCTCTCCTAGGTGTTCTCAAAAGCTATCAGCTGCTTCCTGTATTTCATCTCATCTGTCAATCCTGTTTTCTGCTGGAAACCGGTTCAATAATTATAAGAATGACGAGAAAAATTGAAGCACTTGTTGCCTGTTAATTGATTGCACTAGACATGGGAGTAGCGTGTCAGAAATGATTGAGTAGCTCATAAACAAACTCACACACGAGAGAAAAATTGCTCTTTAAGTCTTGAAGCTGCTGAAGGGAGAGACGAGGGCGGAGACGTCTTGCTCTGATTGAGAGACAGGCAGACGCTCGCCCCTGATTCATGCGTTATCCGTGATGCGACGACGAGCTGGACGTGACTGTATGTGACTCGGGTCCCCTCCACTTCCACCTTTACACTACATCAACACACACACACACACACACTCACACTCACACTCACACTCACTCTCTCTCTCTCTCTCTCTCTCTCTCTCTCTCTCTCTCTCTCTCTCTCTCTCTCTCTCTCTCGTTGCCAAGTGCATGAAAACGATAAATATCACGCTTTCATTGAAGTTTCATAATGTAGTTGAGGAGGTGGAAAGGTATTGTGGTTTCATTTCACTAATACTGACGGTTACTTACAATACATAGTTACAAATTGAAATGTTAGTGATGAAAAATAATCATTACTCTCCTTTCGATCGTTATGATGCACGTGAAGCCTCCACACACTTAGCAGGACCACCTAACGTGAGACTCGGCGAGGAATGTGGCAAAACTCTTGAACTCTTAAGGGAAAAAACACGAAATACCAATGTTAGTGCTGTAAAAACAAGACAAAAGAGGTGGCAATAAACGTATAAGTCTAAGAATGGACGAAGCTATCATTACGATTGAAACCAAAAAATTTGACCCTTCGAATCAGCAAGATGGAGAAGCCAAGGAGCTGGAACACCGTACCCTGACCTCCATTAATGAATATGATCGAGGCCTGCCACTGAACGGATGGCTGGCGTCACGTCCCTTCTACACACCGCACCCTCATCCGCTGCGAGCCGAGGAAGGTCCTGATTAAATCTATTCTCAAGATTCATCCTGTCAACTGTATTTCCGGCTTTTAAAGTTATGACCAGAAGGGTGATTCGTTAATGGGTTCAAAATAAAAGGAAAATGGAAGATTCATTAGATGGGACTTTTAAATAACTACTTCATTATCCTCAATCCCAACTTAGCAAGCCAGCAAGGAGAAAGGGAGTGTTGGTGGGAGGGAGGATGGGTGGGTGGGTCAAGTGGGTGTTAGCGAGGCTCCCCTTGACTGTAGTCCCATGAGGTGCGTCAGTGGTGTTGTGTAGAAAACATGGCGCGTCGTCCCCGGGGGCCAAGTGTTGCAGACCATGACTATTTTGGTCACATCCTCCCGCCACCCTCCTGCCCGTCGTGGTCCAATTCGGTAAAACTATTGCTGAAAACGTCCCGCTCTGCATGAATCGTCTGACTTCCTTCATCAAGCTGTTCTCAATCTTGCCAGGTTGTCTCAATGTAATGCGTAAATAATGGAGGACGATCCAGCTTAAAAATATTACTGCCCAGGTAGTGGGTGGAGCGTTTCTGTGGTGTTCCAATGGGTGGTGCTCACAGGAGTCAGGCGAGCTAGACAACAGGACGGTGCTGACTCCTTGTACCATCTTCCTGCTCCCATACTTGCCACGGCACGTACCCAAGAGATGGAAAAGTATAATTTGAGCACGTCTTTCCCCGGCGCCGCAAAAGAACGCAGCCGTGGCGGACCATCACGGCACCAAGACAACGTGTGCACCTGTACTGTGGCTTCACCAGTCCTTGAAGCCATACTCCATTCTGTACCGTCCCGTCCCGTCCCGTCCAGCCCTCGATTACCCATGATACATTTTGCTTCATTATATTAGCTTTTTCAATTTTTTGTTTTCATTTTTAATTTTGCTTTTAACACTTCTTAACACTATCGCCCTCCTCCACCGCGCCATTCCTCTTTCGTGGCCGGACAATGGCCGACAGACATTTGGCCGAACGGACATTTGGTCGAACGGATATCTGACTTAATGGACATTTGACCGAAAATTAAACGACCTAACAGACAACTGGCAAATTTGTTTTTCCTTTTAATGCTTATACAAATTTTTGATATAAGAATTTTATTAACTTAATCTGGCCGAATGGACATTTCCCCAAATATCGGATATCTGGCCGAATGGATATATGGTCTTTTTAATTTTGTTTGTTATTTGGTTTGATAAAAAAAAGTTTAATGTTTTTAAATATTTAAAGATTGTGGGCAATTGCTCTCAATGAATCAATTCTAAGATACTCTTTATATTTCTCAATGATAGGTTAGGTTAAGTTTGGTTAGGTTAGGTTAGGTTAGGTTAGGTTTGGTTAGGATAGGCATATGTATTAAAAGGAAAAAATATTTTGCCAGTTGTCTGTTCGGTTGTTCAATTTTCGGTCATATGTCCGTTCGGCCAAATGTCCGTTCGGTGAAATGTCTGTCGGCCAAATGTCCAGGAGCCTCCTCTTTCCGTGACAGTAACTTCAGCAGGAACGACTCACGCCCAGTTTATCTTGACGCTGCATAGAAGCTTCACGCTGGTCTTGTGGATGCACAGTCGCTCCGGGCAACAGGAACTCACAAACATTCTCTTTAAGTATCTCATCAAAGGCACACTATTACCGCATGACTTTAATAAAAATATTAGCCATTTATGGAGGAGCAGACCACGAGCTGCGGATGTTGTTATCAAAGGAAAATGTAAATGAGAGTATCTTTATTGTTGATTTTCTCCACAGCGGCATACAAAAAAACCTTTGTAAACGTAACATAATGAAAAAACCCTAATTAGCGGGCCACACCTGGCCTGGCGAAGCACCTGTCCTGGATAACAGACAGAAGGCTGGCCATGTTTTGCTTTTTTATATCAATAATTAGCAAGAAACTGGCTAGACGCTGATGGCATGGTTAAAAGGAACATAGTGGGTCTTCCCAAGGCTATGGCGAGGCTTTAGTAAAGCAAATTAATGTAAGTGACTGTGACATCGAACATTCAGGACATTCTTTTGACTCTTATCATCAAAGGATGAATATAAAAAATCTGAATCAACTGAGCTATTAACAATTTTTCTTGGGATGTGCAGGCTTCACACTCTCCTTGGAACAGAACGCACCTGTCGTCCTTATAATTGCCTTCTTCCTCAACCGCTTTTCTCTCCGGTTTCATGTTTTTCAAGCAACTTTTGGCAGCATCACATCCGATGAGACGAAACATGTAATGCCTCTTCTCACCTCATCCTATGTAATTGTAAAAGACAGTCAGCAGCCACGACACAGAGTGGCTGTCATTTCTTAGCCAATGGTAGGCAGTGAAGAGGTTCAACTGATTTGAATTGTTGGTTACACATAAAACTCTCCTTTACAAAATATGACCACATCCATTAGCACACTCCATATACACAATCATCACCAATGGGATCAGCATTATCCTTCACATCATCACCATCACCATCACGTATCCCATCACAATCACCTCACTCAGCCCTGAATGGCCGGCTGAACAGGGGGTCCATTAGGGCGATAGAGAGAGCAGCGGTCTGGAGGGCAAACATCCGCAGGACACCGAGAGGCGGCAGGGCAAGGCCAACAGGTGCGTCGGTCAGGTTAAGGCCAAAGAAAAATAACTGACAGGTGAACACATCGGGTGGAGACTACATTTAGAAGCGACGGGCGAGTTAGAGTATTAAAGGAAGTGAGGAGACCCAAGTGTGACCATCCTAATCGTCCCGTAAAGCCAGGTAACGGGACTGAGCTTAAGATAATGTTAGGGAAGATGACTAAACTAAATTTACTGCAACTACAATTAGTGTATTTCCGTATTTTCTTTACGACAAAAAAAAAATTGTTCTTCCACAGTCGTGGTCGGACGCGTGAAGGAGCCGCCGTAGGGCCTGAGGGGCCTTTCCTTCAAATTGAAAGGCTTGGCACAGAGGAAGGAGTGCAATGCTTTCGGTGCAAATGTCTGTCTTGCCTGCCAAAGCGCCTTGCAAGTGGCCTGTGGGGCTGTGACGCTCATGGAACGCTATTAAAAGCTCATCAACTGCCTTGTCACGCCGACGGTGGGCGTCCGATCAGTGCTTCCCTCGTAATGCATTCCATCTGAACCTCTAGCAGGCGGCATGGTGATCACTTATGAGTCAGAGGCACAGTTTGTAATATTCTGACGCATTTCACTTATATGTCAGTGCGGTGACATTCTTCTCTTCCTCTCCTTTCTCCCCTTTGTTCTGAAACTCGAGAGTCGTCCAATATATTATATAAGTAACGTGGAGGTGGTGAAAGTGGAGAGTTAAGAGGGCAGGTTAAGATGAGCGGAGGTGAAAGTGATGGTGAAGGGTTGACTGTGACGGTGGTGGAGGGGGGGGTGGAGGGGGATGGAGGATTCGCGAGCATTAGGGAAATGAGAGAAGTAGGGGTGGTGAGGGTGTACACGTATGAAGAGTATTGATGAGAGGAGTGATGACTACAGGCTCCAAGGCTTCTACAAGGAGTGTTGACACGATGCTTACAAGTTTACTGCCTCGTGTTCTTTTAATAAAATCATATCGTTGTGTTGCCTGAAGAAGAATAGAAGACTCTTGCTCCTCATAACATTTGTGTCCACGTCTTAACTCATCCGAGAAAATAAGATAAAACATAGTATTTCTTTCAATATTTCGCTACAACACATATCAATTTGTATCACATAAAATAAACCTATGATTTTTTTCAGACGCATCTTTTTTTGAAGTATGCAATTATTACCATAAAATACTTGATTAACACATGTAAGTTTGTTTTTTGATCAGCCGCGAGACGCCAATAGTCTATATTGTACACATGATAGACAGTTCATTCAGTGACGGAAAATAAAAGTTTCTTGGCATTACCTTTCTTGTGACGAAAAACTTGATGTGAACTTGATTCAAACTGACAAATGCAGCATTAGTTTTATAAGGATAGTGCGAGTACAAAAGGAGGAGGAGCAGGAGGACAGTAAGAAGACATGGTTCTATAGCAATCACATTCACACTTCTCCGTCACCTCTTACCTTCCTTCCTCACACCCTCCCCAC
This sequence comes from Cancer borealis, assembly GCA_036785275.1. Taxonomy (NCBI): domain Eukaryota; kingdom Metazoa; phylum Arthropoda; class Malacostraca; order Decapoda; family Cancridae; genus Cancer; species Cancer borealis. Next base: position 80,779 of record JAXIVD010000152.1, on the reverse strand, counting down.
ACCCTTCTCCCACGCCTGCTACACCTGCTCATTGCTACCCCCGTCACACAAATACTGTCTTTACACCTAGCACACTTTTTTTCCAGCATAATCACCGCACCCATCACGCCCCTTCCCCCGCCCTGCTCGGCCATCCATAACACACACCACAGCCCGTCACATTCCTCCCTCAGTGTCCGTCCCTCCTCACACTCACTTAAAACGAAATGATAGACCGAATCTTCTCAGCACGAATATACATAAGAGACGAATGTAATTATGTTCTTATTTTCCTACGTATTTCTTCTCTTTCTTCCCTCCGCTTGCCGTCCCTTTTTGCGTATGTGACAGGAAATGAAAAGTGTGGAGGAGAGCACTATTAAAATCCCATTAAGAGTTAGACAACAGGAGAAGTGGTGAGAACGGGAGAGGAAGGTCGAGAGGAGTGGAGAGAGAAAGAGGATGGTCAGGAAGGGAGGGAGGGAGAGGAGGGAAGGAAAGGGAGGGAGAGGAGGGAAGGAAAGGGAGGGAGAGAAGGGAAGGGAAGGGAGGGAAAGCTCATCATGCCGTAACACTCAACATAAGCGTCCTATTTCTTTTTTAAGACTTAATTTATTGAGAGACTTGAATAAGGTACTGAGAAGAGGTGGTGTTATTTACGTGGCCTTAAATCATACTTGACAGCTTTATACAGTCGATGATGCAGTTTGTTTAAGTCAGCTGAGGGTAGATAGGGCAGGGCAATGGTGGTAGAGGGTGGCGAGGAAGGAACCAGACGGCGAAGAGACATAGATAATAAAAATTTCTCAAAGGTAACCACGGACGTCCTGGAGGCGAGGGAAATAAGGAGGGGAAGGGGGGAAGGATAGTCCAGGAGAGTGAGAAATGATTAATAGCATTACTTTTGTCATAATGTTACGTCCTTGTTGCACTAGAACATATCCTTTTAATCCACATGCAAGGTTTATGGGTGTGTAAGTGCGTGTGTGTGTGGGGGGGGGGGGAGGGAGGGGAAGGAAGGAGAAAGGGGTGCTATATATTATCAACTTGTTATGTCCTTTCTTTTTTTTGCCTTCAGTCCAGCGATATAATGTATACAGGAAGCTGAATCGCAGGCTTCCTCGAACACGGCTACGAGACTGGTTTGTGGTGAGATACATTACGAGGGTGAGGAGGGCGGAGTGCTTGAGGGCTGAGTGAGGGCGGGAGGGTGGATGACTCTCCTGAAGAACCATATGGCGCACTTCATTATAGTAAAGCAACATATCATACCATAACCAACCTTCTCCTTTTTTTATGCAGACCATGTTACAAACCCGAAAATGCCCACGGAACGGCGCTGTGCTTGTTCAATTGTAATGTGGCACTGCGGTGGGGATGACATGTTGTTTTGCTTTCCTGCAGACTACATTACAATCCCCAAAAGTGCCTGTGAAAAAAGTGCCACAAGTTAAATTGCGTTAAATTACCCCCTATTACAGCGTTGAGACTAAAAGGGTGCGAGCAGAGCAGAGCAGAGTTGTTGTCCATGCCTTACTGGGTGACAGGAGCGGCGCCTTTCATGTACTAACCACTCACTGGGCGGCTGTGATGAACAACCTTCATTCTCAGCCATTTTTCTCACCCAGCATCGAGCAAGGCACCTTGTAATGAGAAAACAGTTAGTGTGCGGTGAATGGAAATGACGAAGAGTTCTGGTGTTGTCATCTAGAGCGAACACAACTACGAGAATTGAGGAAGCCGAGGCCACTTGCCACCCCTCAGGTTTCGGGTCGCGGATTTCGGCTGGCCTGTTGAATGAAGGCGACAATGGCGTGTCCATTTTGGGGATCAATCAAGCATAGAGGTGAATGGCCTGTGCTTTTTGAAATACCTGGAGAGAGAGGAAGAAATGGGAGGACGAGGACCGGAGAAAAACATGATAGGAAGAGGGAATAGTAGATCGATGGAACGGTAGGACGAGGACAAGAAAGGAGGTGGAAGATAGATAGGTAGGTCGAGCGAGCGAGGAGCTGATGGCGCAGATCACTACTAGAGGAGAGGTGAAGTCCCCTGCTTTTCATTCCCGTCCTTCCTCCTGCTGCTTTTAATAGTGCTTGTAATGGTGGTGGTAGTGGTGGTACTGGTGGAGGTGACTGTTCTAATGGTAAAAATGGTGATTACGGTTGTCGTCTAATGATTATGAAAGATGAGTGCAGGAATTATCATTCTGGTGGTCGTGGTGGTGCAGGCAAAAAGGATCGCTGCTTCCCCCAAGGCCAAGAGATAAGGTGTTTAGGTGGTGCCTCACTTACTGGGACGTGATCATGATTAGTTATTTAGCGTAGTGCCCAAAAGGTGGAAGGATAAGCAATAAAATGTGATCTAACATGCCTTCAGTCTCTCGGTTCCACCCACGATTGAGGCGGAAGTGCAGTGTGCGACAAGGGTGGGAGACGGGGCGGGAAAGTCGTGAAGGTCAGGCGTTCCAGGCAGCGGGTAGACAGGGTGGACGGGTGAATAGAGGGTGGGGGTGGCTTTGGTAATGGTCGCGTTGGACAGGAACAATGCAGCGCTGCAGGGGGCGCCGGAGGCCAAGCAGCGAACCTCACCCTCAACAATGATGGGCGACACTGACGGAAACGATAACTAACTTGTAATGAAGAAAGTGATGAAGAGGGTGGCGGAGGCGGGAGGGGAGGTGCAGGACCTGTCACTAGGGGAGATGATATTTTGAATTATGGCCGCTGTTACTTCACCTGAGACGAAATCAAGACAGGAGAAAAGGGTTGTCGCTAGTGTTGGTGTGTGAAGGTCCGATAGAGAAGGCGACGCAGAGCTTGTAGTGGTGGTGGTGGTGGTGATGGTGGTGCTGTTATTGTTATTGTAAGCTGGCCAGTAGGAGTCGGGCAGGTAAGACGGGCGGTGGACTGAGGTGGAAATGATGATGGTGATTGAGGGGAGCGCAGGGTAGGTAAGTAGTGGGGAGTGATGGCAGATGTTTAGTGTTGAGAAGGGTGTTAATGAACCTTTGAGGAAAGCTTTTGCCGGCGAGGCGCTGACACCCTACTGTGCTTCTTGGAAAACGTAGCGTAAAGAGCATTGCTACATGGTACTGAGGCGTCCTGCTCACTAATGCTCCTCTTTACGACACATTTCACAAGCATTCTGTTCAGCATTAAAAAGAAAACGTACGCTTTTATCTTTGAGTTAAGAATTCACGTTGATCTTTCGTTTTCAATAATATTTCTCTATTTCTTTCGCAGTCCCCTTAACTCCCTCCTCCTCCTCCTCGTCCTCGTCCTCGTCCTCGTCCTCGTCCTCGTCCTCGCCCTCCTCCTCCTCCTCTTCCTCTTCCTCCTCATTCTCTTTCACCTTTCCAACTCACGACTGTCCACGCCGGGGGCCAAGTGTTCGCCAGGAAAGTTGGGCGGCCTCCCACAAGACTGTAAACTTTGTTCTTACCGCATGATTTCACAAGGGCGGCGTGGGACCTGTTTGCCCTCACGCCTTTGTGGAGCCGCCTTGCGTAATGTGGCCACACTGGTGTGTCGGGCGGCACGTCGGGGCCCCACCAGGAGGTGTTGTAGGAGGCGTCTGGGGCGTGGGAGAAGTTTCAGGAAAGGATAATAGAGCAGCGTTATTGAGTGTCTGTAGGATGTGGCGAGGTTATGGCAGGACACCAAGGGACGGTGGCGGTGGGTAGAATGTTTGTAGTGTATAGCGTGTTTGAAAATAATAACCCTAAAATAACACTAGGGCAATGTATATACATGGTGGTGCTTAATAAATCATGAGTGAATAGATAATGACGTTTACCCTTGTGTAACATGTAATGCTGAGAATATTATAGCTTTAAATACAAGTGAAGATATTTTCAATTGCTAACGTTTTTAATTTTTGCATTTAACTTAGTATATATTTCCACTTAGTCATTAAGTGTCAGTTACCGGTGGCGTGTACTAAGGCTGATGAGAAGGGTGGCGTGGCTAGATGGGTGGTGCAGGGTGGCGCAGAGTGTAACTCACAACCTCACTACTCTCCCCTTGTCCCATTACCGAGCAGGACGTCGTGGTCTCATTATGATTAATAAAAAAAAGTATACATTGTTTAACAAACTATATACTGAGTCGTATTTCTAAGCCGCGAACAAGTGTTGTCTTGCAGGAAGCAGAGTGCAGTACGAGTTTGCGATACAAACACACACACACACACACACACAGACACACACACACACACACACACACACACACACACACACACACACACACACACACACACACACACAGACACACACAGACACACACACACAGACACACACACACACACACACACACACACACACACACACACACATACACACACACACTCCTAAGCACCCCCTCCATACACACAGCCGCAGGGAGCGTCGCTGCCTTGTCACTCGGCCAGAGCGGCTTCGCATCGCATCTGGGAACCTGTAACCTCCACGGAGGAAGTAATTACCAGTTCTTTAACAATTAAGCTTCGCGGGAATACCTTCATGACTAGCAAGAAATATGATTAGCAACAACATTGTCAGGCAGCACATTGAAGTCATTACCGATAGAAGTTTAATGAAACTAGCTGTTTACTTCGCGTCTGACATGCTTATATCATCCCTTGAAAAGCTAATTAAACTGTGGTCGCAAGGAAGTGCCGGGTAGGGTAGGTGGGACGAGGGACTGAGTGGCTCACGTGCAATAGGCAGAGGGGAGCGGCGGGCCAGAGCTCGTACCTGAGTTACGGTCTATGATTACTGCTGCTGCGGCAGGTTTACGGCGACCCCCGCCCTCACTCCTGCGATTAGGGATGTGCTGCCTATTGGCATCATAGCAACGGGAACATACTAGCTATTTATGAGTTAGTCAAGTAAATAAGAAATGAAAGTGTGCTTGTTATGGATCCGGATCACTTCCCTCCCGATAATCATACCATCTCGATCTTCAGTCATTAATATAGAAATAATGTTACATAATAGGTGTGTGGTGGCCTCGTAACTTTCCAACTATCTTTATGGACACAGTTTTCTCTGGTGGTGTGAATGAAGGCGCCTCACCAGATACACTTTCAGTCCCAGAACAACTTCCTGCCTAGGTGGTGGGTGGGGATCCAAGCGAGGCACACGGGTGAGAAGTATGATGTGTGAAGCTCGTCTCCACTTGAGGCTGCGCTTCAACACCTCATGGCAGCGTCTCGAATATGATTATATCCTCAGGTAAGACTAGAAAAAAACTGCAGGAATCCGAGTCGCTGATTAAAAGAAAGCTAACACGCGTGTAGCACCTGTATTACACGGAGTCACCTGTCCAATACTAAACACAAACAGGGCATTCGGGCGGCCTGATGTGTGTAAATCAATGAAGGAGACGACAGTTATACACGCTATTCTCTATTCCCTCCCGGCGCTCTAATGGTTGCCTTCCAATATTCAAAGTATTTCTTAGGCAGCGTTGCATCCCAGGCCACTCCACGGAGCACCTACTGGATGGAGTTTCTCCCTACGTGAAGTCTCCACACCTGTGTTCCTCTGTTCTTCCTCGCAGTCTTACCTGGAAAGAAGATAAACAATATTAGTAACAAATTATAAAACAAACCTAGGAGCAGCAAAATGTTGTTCTTTTAAGCACAAAATATTCTGCATAGAAGGCGAAAACGTATTAAAAAGGAATGCATGGAAATATAGGATTTAATGGGTTGAAGGACTGAGGAATTAAGGGATTGAGAAGTTAAAGCCTGGGGGCGAGGCGAGGCGAGGCTAGGCGGGGCGGGGTGGGGCGGGGCGGGGCGGGGCGGGGCGGGG
>JAXIVD010000152.1:62500-70000 GCA_036785275.1 Cancer borealis | reverse complement strand
CGGTGCTGATGGTGACTGTAGTGATGGTGGTAATGATAGTGATTTTAGTGCTGCTAACTGCTTTGCTACTACTGCTGTTGCTGCGCGTGGAGTTTGCTGGCAAGTGAGTGGAAGAAGTTGATGGAAACAGTGAACCCAAAAATCTCACTGTTGGGATGAGTGATGACGAAATTGTGAGGTGCGACCAATTACACCTTAGCGGTCTGGTGTGGTGGTTCACGGCTGGGTGAGGCTTGGGGAGGAGCGGAATAAAGAGGCAAATACAGGGTGGTTGTGTGGGGAAGGTAATGGGCGGAGGAGACTAGGAAATGTAAGGCGAGAGGCTGGATAAAAGGGGAGTGAAAGATGACTGGTGAGAAATGTGTTGTAGGCTGTGGGAGTGTGTGAGGGAAGGAGGCTGGTGTAATGTAAAGGCAGGGGTAGGTGGAGGTGTCTACTCAAAGTTTTCTCTCCCGTGTCTTTTCCTTTGCTGTTTCTCATTTCTCATTCCTCCTCCACCATGTGTCATTCCCTCAGGTCACATTAAATCAATTCATGAGTTAAGTTTATATATATATTTTAAAAACTTTTTCGAGATAAATTAACTACTACTACTACTATTACTATTACTATTACTACTACTAATGATAATGATGATAATAATAATGATGATAATAATGGTAATAATGATGATGATAATAATAATAATAATAATAATAATAATAATAATAATAATAATAATAATAATAATAATAATGATGAAAAAACAAACATTACTACTACATCTACCACATAGGGATATTTTACCTCTATAATTAAATTTCTTCAATAGTAGTTGTGTTGCTTCATTCTGCCTTTCTTTTATACTAATTGTTTTTATATATAATTAATAATTTTCACTTCATGTAACACTATGTACAATGTAATCATCTCAGTTACTCTATATTCATTACTCTATCTGGTAATGTCGCGTCTTCGTATACTTTATTACACGTCTTACTTGAGAAGATGCCTAAAGCTGCCCTGGAAATCCTGGTCTGAGGCTGCAATACCTAGACCAGTAGTTCTACCTCTCTAAACTTTGTCTATTTACTATTCACGGCTTTTAACGTTGGATTTTATGTAAAGAGAGAAAAAATTATAATGGTTAACTTTTTTTTTCAGAGGGATGACATTTTGGATACCCCCAAGAACATATTTCGCTTGATTTTCTTATTTGGCCGATTTTCATGGTATTTTCCTACTCAACTTGCTCTCTTTCCTAATTTATTTTTTCTCTTCTTTACATTCTTTTCTAACTGAAAAATTCTACTCACTATACTGCGTTACCCTCCTTCCTCTTCCCCCCTCTCATATTTTCTTTTAATATATTTTCTTAATTCTTATGTCCCGAAGTTCCATCCTACCATCCTCCCCCTCCTTCCTTCTTTCTCCTGTCCTCGTTCTCTCTCTTTTTTCTCTAAACACTACTAATTTCCTTGTCTCCTTCTTCTCTTTCACGTTTTTTTTCCTGGCATAGTACAACATTAATGTCATCGCCAAGAAATAAAATGTTACAATGTTAAGTGTGATACAGGCAACTCGGGACATCTAAATTTCTTGAGATTTACACATTCACATATACAATAAAACAGTTTTGAGGTCAAACACTGAATAAAAAATCAACGAAGGATGTTATCAAAAGAATAAGACTCATTTTCCTCATTGTCCTCTATCATAATCATCGATACAAGTCTTATCTATAAGTTTAGGAAAGGAAAAAGACGCCCAAAAAGTTATTATTAAGGGGTTGTAAGAAAAATATCATCTTTGTTGCGGAGGAAGAGATGAATTTTACGTATCACTTCATCATTATTTAGTAGCATAAAAAGATAACTCTGTCATGGGTCACCTACTTCATCGGTCTGTGTCTCAACCGTGTCTAGTCAAGGTCATCCCCATCCTCCCCACCCCTGCACTGGCTTACCTAGATCTGTCCAATTCCCCCCAGCTTTGTCTTATTCACTGAATCAGATAAGCTCAATCCTATTGGGTTTTTTTTCTCCAACCTAGCACAGCCTAATTTTTCCATGTTTTGTCTAAATGTCTTTGCCTTACTTTGTCTACTATACCTTGCCCTATCCTAACTTACCCAGTATTTACATTTCTTTGTCCCGTCTCTGGCTAGGTTAAGAGGGTGAGGATGCTTCCCCAATATAAGGCTTCAACCCTGCAGCCCCTCTCCATCTTTTTCTACTCATACATGAAGCACAAATAAACTGCAGTAATGGGAGGCCAATTAACTCCCATTTCTCCGGCGTCATTAACTGTTTTGCCTCTGGCCCCGCATTACCTGCCTCACCCACGACGCGGCTCACCTGACGCGGCCACAGGGAATAATAACCAGGTAATTACAGGTATAATAATTTGACCCCTGTGCCAGGTGACGGGAAGACAAGTGGTTTTTATTTATTTTTCTATTTTTTTGCCATATTCGTTTCATCTCAAGATTATGTAAAGAAAGGCGGGAAAAAAAAGGTCGTGAAGGGAAGGATTGCGGTGATGTGAAAGTTCAAACCTTTCCTTCCTCATACCTCTTCCTCTATCTTGCCTTCCCTTCCCTCCTCCCTTCCCTTCCCTCCTCCCTTTCTTCTACATTCGTTCCGTTGCTTCCTCTCACCACAAACAACCAGTGTATGATTATGTGATGCGACAAGATAGAAATCAATACCAGATTCCTGCCTGGGAGGTGAGTGGAAGGCATAAGAGGAGTGAAAGAAGGCGAGAGGATGAAGAGGAAAGAAGCAGAGACGGAGAGAGTTACGTAAATAATGTTTGGCGGGGAAAGAAGAAGTGTTTGAGGTTGAAGTATTTAGTGGAATGTTTGACAAGGTGGTATTGAAGTAGGAGGAAGTTACTGAAGAGGTGATGAGGATGTTGTTAAATAGATGATTGTAGTTTTTTTTTTTTTTTTCTCTCTCTCTCTCTCTCTCTCTCTCTCTCTCTCTCTCTCTCTCTCTCTCTCTCTCTCTCTCTCTCTCTCTCTCTCTCTCTCTCTCTCTCTCTCTCTCTCTCTCTCTCTCTCTCTCTCTCTCTCTCTTTTGACCATAAAAAAAGGGCGTTTCAGACGACGAAAAACCTATCCAGATACAAACTCTCTTGGTGAACAGCAAAAAAATAAAATAAATAAAATTAAAAAAAGCGATTTAAGGTTGACGAACAATAAATAAAAAAAACACACGTGGCGATGACTTTTCTTACACTCACAGCAAGACTGACACCAATACCAAGGCTTCTGTCGGCAGCCTGTCATTCCCTCGGCGAGAGACACACCACTCGTCCCTCATTCATCTCCCTTTCCTCGTTCTCCTTCCCTCCTCTCCTCCCGCCTGACTGCCCGCTGCCCACCACTAATTACTCTCTAAGCGCGGTACGTAGTGATTTCATAGCTTACTGAATTTTTTTTTATACATGGAAAGGATCAAGACATGGCAATTTTATTATGATGCACACATACAAACACACACACACACACACACACGCACACGCACACGCACACGCACATGCACACGCACACGCACACGCACACACACACACACACACACACACACACACACACTGTAAACAGGAGGACCTACGTTGAGTGGCTAAGTGACATGAGATCGATATAAGAGAAAAGTGTGGGTATGGTATTAGTAGAGGAGGAAGAGGAGGAGGAGGAGGAGGAGGAGGAGGAGGAGGAGAAGGAGGAGGAGGAGGAGGAGGAGGAGGAGGAGGAGGAGGAGGAGGAGGAGGAGGAGGAGGAGGAGGAGGAGGAGGAGGAGGAGAGGAAGAGGAGGAGAAGGAGGAGGAAGAAGAGACAGTGGAGGAAGTACTACAATGGTATGGTTGCTCATGAAGAACAATGAGTTGGGTTTGCTGGATAACTTTTTCCTCCTCTTCCTCCTAATCCTCCTTTTTTTTCTTATTTAATTTTTTTTTATCATTATTTCTTTATTCATTTATTTTTATTTTCATTAATTTTAACAATAGCCGTAAATCTATCCCGGTTTTCTCAATTTCTTATACAAATTCCATGATAGTTTATCTATACTACATGATATCGCTTCCTCTTCCGGCTAACTTCAGCTTGAGGAGAGGTGGGTGGGGAGGATCCTTCCACATTGCTGTCCTTTTGTCTCTATCAAGTAGATATTACAGTAGTAGTATAGCCACACGGACAGCCTCGTTGGGTCCAGTAGGAGTGTTGCTGTCTATTCATCCTTTGTACTTTTCCTTCTCCTCCTTCCTCACGGCAACTTGATCCTTCAGTCTTGTGTCTCTGCCACTGTCGCCTCTCTGTCCCTTTCTCCCCATCCCCGCGGGCCTCATGTCTGGTCTGTAGCCGACATTTGTAGCGACACCATAAGTTAAGCCAAAGTTGTTTATCTTGGTATGCACGGAACACAAAACAGGGGAGAGCGAGGTGTGATGACCGTGCTGATGGCAGGTCTCCCCGTCACTGACAGACGACCCGCGGCTTCCTAGTGACAGGTAAAGTGAAGGGGAATGGACGAGGGTGACCAGAACAGCACGAAGAACAGAGGGGATGGAAGGACGACGGACGGGGCTGAATATGTGGACAGGAAGATGTGAAGTGAGCAAGGAATATGATGATGAAACAGAGTGAGTTGATGGATATCCAAGGAGACGAACAGGCATGAAAGTGAATGGTTAAAAAATAAAAAAGATAAATTAATGAGGTAAAACAGTGATATGGAAGGAGGTAACTGAGTGGGTAGATAAGAGACCGATTAATATCAAAACCAAAAAAAAAGTTAAGACGTTCGATTAGAATGATGAAAAAATAATCAAAAGGCGAGTAAAAGGAATGGATTTCGACTCTTCTTCGACATCTGCACATTAGTTCAGGACGATGATGGGATGTTTATCCACGCCTCTCCCCGCCTATCCTCCCCGCCTATCCTCCCAACCTATCCTACCCGCCTATCCTCCCAGCTTATCCTCCCCGCCGACGCACGCAAGCGTATCAAATAATGAGACAGAAGCGCTCCTCTACCACACCAAAAAAATTATGCCTTGATCTGTCCATCTGTCTTCATCACACACGCACACGCACGCACACACACACACACACACACACACACACACACACACACACACACACACACACACACACACACACACACACACACAGACACAGACACAGGCACAGGCACAGGCACAGGCACAGGCACAGGCACAGGCACAGGCACAGGCACACGCACACGCACACGCACACGCACACGCACACGCACACGCACACGCACACGCACACGCACACGCACACGCACACGCACACACACACACACACACTGTCCGTCCGTTGCAACAGGAAGTGGTAGCCGAGGTAATGAAATACAGTCTATCGAGTAAACACATCGACAACGGTGGTAGTGACGTGGTGGAGGCGGCTCGTTACTAAGATGGATGGAGCCTACAAGTGACGCTCCTTTACCGTGCCACACCCACACCTACACCTACAACCACACCAGACACCTGCATCCTTTCTACCTGTATGTATGGCACTGTTGTGTTGTTGTTGAGGAGGAGGAGGAGGAGGAGGAGGAGGAAGAGGAGGAGGAGGAGGAAGAGGAAGAGGAAGAGGAAGAGGAAGAGGAAGAGGAAGAGGAAGAGGAAGAGGAAGAGGAAGAGGAGGAGGAGGAGGAGGAGGAGGAGGAGGAGGAGGAGGAGGAGGAGGAATACAAGGGAATACAAGGGAACACAAACAACAACAGACCCTAGGGTCCCTGCGAAGGCTGTTTGTTATAACTACGCTACACTAACTACTTGAATTAGAGAAAGGATAGTACAGTGGAAGGCTCCTCCCCTCCCACCCATCCCTCCAGCCGAAGCTGACAGGAAAATAAGAGATACCATGTAGTATAGAAAAACTACATGTAATTTTCGAGGAAAGCGTGGAAAAAAAAGATGATACTATACTATGCTATACTATAATAGACTATCATTATTGCTGGCACAAAAATCGTGATCTCATATCAAATGGGAACTGGTGCAGTAGACACAGACCAGTAGGATTTATACTGGAGGAGGAGGAGGAGGAGGAGGAGGAGGAGGAGGAGGAGGAGGAGGAGGAGGAGGAGGAGGAGGAGGAGGAGGAGGAGGAGGAGGAGGAGGAGGAGGGACAGAAGCTAGCACCTAATCCTGTCTGCAAACATAGCAGGATTATATGCACAACATTATATATACTTCATGTGTGCTGAGGCTAAATAGGTTAATAGCTTACAGTAATTTCACTTGATGGATGTGACGTGCTCTGGCCTTGGCGGTGAGTGTAGGTATGCATACAGGAGGGTGAGAACAGCTTCCTCCCGCAGGTAATATACTGTTTCGTATGGAGGTTGAGTCATGTTTTACGTTCCCTGAAGTGTTCACTAAGTCACGTGATGGTTTGATTGCTATTCTTGCAGGAAAATGTTTATCATTCTAATACTAATAATAATAATCTACTACTACTGCTGCTGCTGCTGCTACTATTACTGCTACTGCTACTGTTATTGCTACTGTTACTACTACTACTATTACTACTACTACTACTACTATTACTACTACTACTAATAATAATAATACTGTTACTGTTACTACTATTACTATGACTACTGCTACTGGTACTACTAATACTACTTCTACTATTAATACTACTACTATCACTACTACTATAACCACTACTTCTACAACTACACGACACAACGTGGCTAGAAGCTGAGGAACAAGCATACTTTCTTTGAGGCAAACCGCACTTGCATTTAATTGCAATATTGTCTATAGATTCAAGTAACATTCATTATGCCTTGTTGACGTTAATGCAAATCATAATGAATATACCAAGTATTCATAGTGATGCAGTGACAACAGGTGTTGTTAAAACACTGCCGGAGTGTCAATGTATTGAGACTAGGAAGGGGCCGCTGTCATCATTGCCACATACATACAAGGCTGACGAGAACCGAGGACGCCGGGTGGGCCTCGCTTACCACCATCGTCCAGCACGTAATGGCTCAGACCAGGAAATGTCACCGAAGAGGAGGTGCGAGTAGGTGGTGCCTCCTGGCGAGTACGAACACCTGGTGGCGGGATAACGCAGCAAACTGCTGAACCTTGCTTCCTGTCTGTGCGCGGCAGTGAGGGTACAGTGCAAGAAATCGCGCATCAGCAGCGGAAAATCAAAATGTTATTGGTCATCCAGACAAAAAGAAGAAAACTTACTCACATATATGAGGGAGAAATAAGCAAAATATAAATAACTAAATAGGAGGGAGAAAAAGAGAAGGATCTAGATATAAACAATCGTCCAAATTTCTAGGGTGACGGAGAAGCAGAACTAAAGACCAGTGTGGCGGAACAATGAATGCAGGGCTTGTGGGGAGAGTTTTAGCGTGATGGAGGGAGTGAAGGAGGTAAAAATAGAGTCCTTGACAGAAGGGTGATTAAGGGTGTGCGGAGGGAACACTTCTAGCATACAATTACCTACGAAAGCTGCAG
>JAXIVD010000152.1:55000-57500 GCA_036785275.1 Cancer borealis | reverse complement strand
GGGGTGGTTTGGTGGAAAGGGGTGAAGGGTAGAGAGGGAAGGAGGGAAGAAGGGAGGGAAGAAGAAAGAGTGAGTGGAAGAGAGATAAAATGAAAGGGTGGATGAAGGGTGAGATAGACTGTATGACGAAAAAATAAATAACCTTCTCCGAAAATAAAAATCAGTGAAAATATATCACGCAACAATTACTCCAGTTATTAGAGTCCCCATGAGACTGGTAAGCCATTTCAACACCCCGACGGCGCCCACAGATATTGAGGACCTTGGTGGGTGGGGGAGGCAGACGGAAGGTGGGCCGAGGCGAAACAAAAAAATCTTCACAATGGGTTTCAGAGTTCTGGAGGCTTACCAAGAAAAACTCAGCAGCGTCATGTTAGCCAGGCTTGTGTTCTGAGCCTTGCCACTTCTTTCTGAGGGCGAAGGACAAGAAAGGAAGCCAATATAAAACTGCCATCCCTGACACCATTTATTTCTTCCTGTTGAGGTGGAGGACGCAGATTGCAAGGTAAGAAGATACTAACTACAATACATGCTAATGATAATTACAATTCTCTCTCTCTCTCTCTCTCTCTCTCTCTCTCTCTCTCTCTCTCTCTCTCTCTCTCTCTCTCTCTCTCTCTCTCTCTCTCTCTCTCTCTCTCTCTCTCTCTCTCTCTCTCTCTCTCATTATATTCACCTGTGAGTTAAATTAGTAGTGTACATACATAATTGAAGTCAAACTCATGTTGTTCTGTCTTTCATTATCTATTATTATCTATTACACTAACGCCTCCTCACACCACGCAATATAACAATAATAAGACAATAACAGTTCTCATCAAGGTGAGTCTGAAGTCATTAGCATGTTTTGCGTGTGGTGATATTGAGGGAGGGAGGGGATGGGCAGTGCCTGAGGGGGGTAGTTGCTCCTCAATGCTCCTGGTGGCAGGATACAAAACACAATTACACACGGACTTAGCGGAACGGTTCATCTCGGGCTGGTAAGGTGAAGTCTTGAAGTTTTATCTGTTTTGAATGAATGTTTGTCGGGTCATCAGGGCAGCGAGGTGTGAATTGCAGATTTTTTTTACCAATGAGGCTTCTCTCGATGCGTAGTTTTGAGCTCCACGCCTTCACCCACGTCACACCTCGCAGTGCATGAAAGTTCAACCCGCAGCAGTGCACGACGCCCTGCCCACACTGCCTACAGGCCGCTGAGGGGCGCCGTGGAGGCTCCTCACGTAACTCGTTAATATCCATCGACCTTTGAGGTGACAGGTGATTCAGGCAAGTTTCAGGATTTTTTTCATATATTTGTTATGGTGTGACCATAATGATTTTATAAACATCTTTCAAAAATATATCTGAAAAGTTAGAAATATAGTGAACAAAGCCTTAATCAAATCCGTTTTATGCATATTTCTCATTATGTAACAAGTAAATATATTTGAACTCGTAACTGGAAAAACCGTCTGAACCCATCGAGGCGCGGAAAACCACCGCCGCGTAGAAAATACGGAAGGTAAAGGTGCGGCAGGAAACGCAGCCAATCGGTGGCCTGGGCGGCGTGCGCAGGGCAACAATAAGTGTCTAAATGACTTAAGCACCGCCCACGGGAGGCTCGGGGCAGCGGGGTAATGGCTGGGTGACGGCACACCAATGATGGATGCGAGTCCTCGGCTCCACGACGCCCACTTCCTACTCTTTACCTAGCGACTCAGTGATCCACTTGAAGGCTGCTAGAATTGGGGGCGGGGAGGGCGTCGTCACCCATACAGCCAGCCAAACGAGTCCCTCTCAGACCGACTCGGAGTGCTGGATCACACCAGTGCTAATTTTGAATGGTGCATTCAGTTTAAACAAATATCATGAAACTCAAGGATATGACTGACGCCTTCAGCAATCTACGGGAGATACTTTGCTTCCTTTGCCCTTAGTTTAAGGACGCCACACTCAACACCATAAAGGTGACCCTGTCACTAGTCAGACACAATCATTAGGAGAGACAGCCGCCTGTTGCCGTCTCCTGAAGGACTCATAAGCTGGTCACGTTACACCAAGCGTGGCCCTATCGCCCACAATCGAAAGATGATCTAATATCTTTCTTATCCAAGGTACACGCCTAAATCATGGAGCGGGAGCCACCCCCAACCTTACTAATAACCCCGGCAGGCCCACACCACCATCATAGCCATCCTCGTACTGGCCACACTAGACCCTGGCCTCAAGTGTCTTCACTCTAAGCTGCGACAGGGATAGCACATTTCTGCCCCAAGCCGCAGAAATCTGGGTTTGAAGTAGGGTAGCGAGGTGTCCTGTGACTCTGGTTAACCCCGGGTGTCGACTGTCGGCGTGTAGCTGACGGCGAGACGGGCGGGGGCGGTCGGCACCTGGAACCTCTGTGCTGGGGTCGTGCAGAACTCCCCTCTGAACACAGTCATGCCGTGTGTGTAACAACCACGTCGATAAAAAAGAAAAACGTGCTATTTGAAGGATGGTGTTATATCGGTTCCTCTTTGTA
>JAXIVD010000152.1:47500-50000 GCA_036785275.1 Cancer borealis | reverse complement strand
TATTTAACCCGTGCCTAAGCACCCACCTAAGATGACCTCACACTATGTCTTCAGCAGTGACTAATGCACAGAGAGAGGCCCAAAGTACAAGCTAGTACATGACCCTCCACCATCGACGGGTGCTGGGTGAGCCAAAGGGATACTAAGTTCTCCCTCAGTGCCTTGGGGGAAAACAGGTAAAACGAGTTACGGACAATTGCACGGTGCGTCTAGATAACCCAAAACAACGCCGATTATTACAATAACAATATCATATGCAACTCTAAAGGAAATCTGACAAATTCAAACATAGTCATTTAGTAGCACAAGCAACAACATTCTTCAGCTACTGGGACGGCAATCTGCAAGGCCGAAGGCAACCCTTCAAACACACGCCCACCGGCAGCCCTGAGCCCCAGACAGCCCAGAGGCACAATAGCACAGCCGACACTCAGTGGAGGTGGTGCGGGGACGGAAGTCACGTGCAGGACCTGATTGGCCTGTATGGGCGGAGGGAGAGCAGGAAGGGTTGTGTAAAAAATGAGAGAGAGAGAGAGAGAGAGAGAGAGAGAGAGAGAGAGAGAGAGAGAGAGAGAGAGAGAGAGAGAGAGAGAGAGAGAGAGAGAGAGAGAGAGAGAGAGAGAGAGAGAGAGAGAGAGAGAGAGCGAGCGAGCGAGCGAGCGAGAGCGAGAGCGAGAGCGAGAGCGAGAGAGAGAGAGAGAGAGAGAGAGAGAGAGAGAGAGAGAGAGAGAGAGAGAGAGAGAGAGAGAGAGAGAGAGAGCGAGAGCGAGAGCGAGAGCGAGAGCGAGAGCGAGAGCGAGAGCGAGAGCGAGAGAGAGAGAGAGAGAGAGAGAGAGAGAGAGAGAGAGCGAGAGAACGAGAGAGCGAGAGAGCGAGAGAGCGAGAGAGCCAGAACGAGAGAGCCGGAGCGAGAGAGCCGGAGCGAGAGAGCCGGAGCGAGAGAGCCGGAGCGAGAGAGCCGGAGCTAGAGAGCCGGAGCTAGAGAGCCAGAGCTAAAGAACCGGAGCTAGAGCGAGAGCGAGAGAGCGAGAGCGAGAGCGAGAGAGTCAGAGCCAGAGCCAGAGCCAGAGCGAGAGCGAGAGAGAGAGAGAGAGAGAGAGAGAGAGAGAGAGAGAGAGAGAGAGAGAGGAGAGAGTAGAGAGAGAGAGAGAGAGAGAGAGAGAGGAGAGAGAGAGAGAGAGAGAGAGAGAGAGAGAGAGAGAGAGAGAGAGAGAGAGAGAGAGAGAGAGAGAATGTGTAAGAGGAAGATCCAGTCAACCAGCCAGTGGTGGCGGTCGCCGAGGGACGCTCACACCACCGCAGAGAGAGAAAGGGGGTCGGGTGTCCGGGCTCGCCATCCCGCGTGGTTAACCCCTACAAGTCACGTGACACGTCCGATCAAGAAGGAGCTAAGTCCACCCGCCGCCGCCCGCCGGGAATGAAACAGTTTCATCCGTGTAGCACGATATAAAGCGAAGTGTAGCCGTAACAAGTACACACTTACGACTGCGAATAATTACTATCTAGGAATGCCCCTTAACTGGTCGCAGCGGGGAAAAAGGACACTGTATTTGGTTCTAAAGTCAGACTTAGGAAGAAGATTCTCTCATTCAGTTGGGTATTAGTCAGGTTTTTGTGCCCCTACGGTTCGGTTGGCGGTAGAAGCCTCGCAGCACTGGAGTGAGGAAGCTGATTCGCCCTCGGGCAGCCCTCAGGGGATCGCCTCATGCCTCATCCATGTCGCAGCCTCTCAAGCCCAGTTTTTGCCGCCTCGACTTTGGCATCCCGAAACGTGGCACCGTGAGGTCCCCTGAGGCTCAAGCCGGGGCGACGCTCCCCCCTCCTTGAAGGCATGCACTCACCTTGCTGACGGGGAAAAGGGGAGGGTGTGGGTGGAGACACGCACATACACACACACACACACACTCACACACACACACACACACACACACACACACACACACACACACACACACACACACACACACACACACACACATACACACACGCACACACACGCCACACACACACACACACACACACACACACACACACACACACACACACACACACACACACACACACACACACACACACACACACACACACACACACACACACACACATACACACACACATATACACATGTTATTTTTATCATAGTTTTGGTAATAATACTGCTTGTCTACTAAAACTGCCCCTTCTGGTAGAGATGATGATGCTATTGATGACGAGGATGAAGTTGATAGTTCCGATGAGGCTAAATACTACACCAACAGACATCAGGACAGCTAACGACTGCCTTCAACACGCTATCTTTAGGAAGTAGTAGACACGCAGAAAAAAGTACCATGTGACTATGTTTGTGTGCATGTGTGTGTGTGTGTGTGTGTGTGTGTGTGTGTGTGTGTGTGTGTGTGTGTGTGTGTGTGTGTGTGTGTGTGTGTGTGTGTGTGTTTCTTTGTATGTTCTCGTATAGAAATGAACCAAGCAAAGATACTATTGATAACATCAGGATGCA
>JAXIVD010000152.1:40000-42500 GCA_036785275.1 Cancer borealis | reverse complement strand
GGTGCACACAGCCATTGTGAGTCGCACAATACCAGCCAATAATGAGCAGGTGACCCATGACCAGGCCGCTGATGGAAGTTCCTGGTAATAAGCGGGAAACAGTCTGTGTCCCCAAACCAGCTTCTTGAATTGCACGGCGTCGCGAAACTGCAGCTGAATAATCCAGATTAAGATTAAACGCACGTTTCCATGTAAGTACAAAACAAAAACACAACTGAAGACGAAAACTTTATAATATTTTTGGCAAATTGCTACTGTGCGTGTGCGTGTGCGTGTGCGTGTGTGTGTGTGTGTGTTTGTGTGAGCCTCGTATGTGGATTCAGTGCACGGCTCTATATCTGCCCGGAACTCCAGGAAGCCATGAGTAGCGGCGGTGGCAGGTAATGTTTTCAGGATGGAGTGAGTATACAGTAATTTAGGTATGTGGGTGACATGATGATGATAGTGACATGATGATGATGATGATGATGATGATGATGATGATGATGATGATGATGATGATGATGATGATGATGATGATGATGATGATATTCACAATACTAACATAATAACCCTGCTGATACAACTACCAAGAAGCCTAAGAGGACAAATTTTCCTTATACTTTTTCTTGCAAGTTAAGTGACCTGTATGTGCTGGCGGGGACAGATCGCACGTTGTTATATCGTTTTGATGAAAAATTTTGTTTTGTTGACGGGTTTATGACTTCAGGAATGTGTCTGTCTGTCTGTCTGTCTGTCTGTCTGTGTGTGTGTGTGTGTGTGTGTGTGTGTGTGTGTGTGTGTGTGTGTGTGTGTGTGTGTGTGTGTGTGTGTGTGTGTGTGTGTGTGTGTGTGTGTGTGTGTGTGTGTGTGTGTGTGTGTGTGTGTGTGTGTGTGTGTGTGTGTGTGTGTGTGTGTGTGTGTGTGTGTGTGTGTGTGTGTGTGTGTGTGTGTGTGTGTGTGTGTGTGTGTGTGTGTGTGTGTGTGTGTGTCTGTGTGTGTGTGCGTGTGTGTATCAGTCTGTCTATCTGTCACACACCTGAGAGATCCGTCACGGTCATCACGTCGCCGAATTACCCAGCAACAGGACTAACATTCAAGGGGACGGACTGACGCACCAGCGGGTTTGGTTGTGAATTATTTTCTCACAATTCTAAACCGTATTGGAAATTAGACAAAAAATTACACAGTGAATCACGCTGTCAAACCATAATTCTGACTTAAAAGCACCACGATGTCCTACAAATTACAGTTTTATACGTTAAGGAAGACAATGGTTTACTTGCAAGCATTCGAAACTTTGTTAATGGATTACCCTTCCTGTCCTCAGCTGGCCTTGAACACTGACTATAAATAAGATGATATATTTCTTCCTTTCAGCTTGTTATGGTCTCTAATATGATCATTGGGTCGATATTGTTTACTTTCCCCATGTGTCCGTCACCATTACCACCACCATCGCCACCATTACCACCATCAACAACAAAGTTAACAAAAATTTTTTTTATCCATCTCTACCACTTTCATCCACAGTACTACTACTACTACTACTACTACTACTACAGCAATAAAAGCTGCAACTCTTCCTCTTCCACTGCAACTACTACTATTACAGGTGTCGTTTCTTTCGCTGTCATCGCTACTATCACTAGTATAAACCTTTCCATCGCTATTGTCATCGATGAGATCCTTGGCATCTGTGGCATTTACAGCCTCCCATTTGGTGTCTGAACCCGCTGCACCGGTACTAATGTCCTTGCTAGCTGCTGCCTGCCTCGTTTTTCTCTCCCTCGGTTTCTCTTTCAGGCAGCCACCAGGTCGCACAGTGGCTTAGAGAACGGAACTGCATCGTGGTCTCGTAAGCCTCTTCCAATTGCTTAACAACATCTCCAGTAGTCAATAGTAATTTCAACGCAGTGTGTGGTTCAGTCATCAAGATTTTGCCTCCCTCTCTCTTTCCTGACGATCCCGGTGTGAATATTTTGTTTCCCATAAAAGCGCAAGAGCTTCATATCTATAATTCAGTAAAAATTAATATTGGCAAACTAGTAACAATAAGTAGAATTCAACATGGCATAGCCTCCTGCAATCTAACACAAATAAAAGTACCCACCGATCCTGGTGACTCACGAGGTGTAGCAACTCGAACCAAGAGAAGCGGTCAGACAGGCAGGCAGCGTCGGGAACTGTCTGCCTTCGCCAGGTGAGCGTGGACGCTTGGTATACCTGCCAAGAGTAATTTCGTTTCTGGTTTGCCAGACGACGGAGAAGCAGAGGGAGTTGGCAGGGGTGCGTCCTGGTGCCCACTGCTGCGTGCTCGTCCCCAGCTGGGTCAGGCAGCCAGGGAGTGGCATTATGAGGACTATGGCTGATATCTTCATCCTGGCAGGACGACGGTTGGAGCAGCAGGTGGAGAGAAGGAGAAGCAGGTGGAGTGGCAGGTAGAGAGGCCAGTGCCACCGGGGCTCTCGCGCAGGTTACGGATATTGGCAGTAATCCCGTCCAGGTATTGGACGGCCCA
>JAXIVD010000152.1:32500-35000 GCA_036785275.1 Cancer borealis | reverse complement strand
TGTGTGTGTGTGTGTGTGTGTGTGTGTGTGTGTGTGTGTGAGTGTGAGTGTGAGTGTGTGTGTGTGTGTGTGTGTGTGTGTGTGTGTGTGTGTGTGTGTGTGTGTGTACTTTTTATTGTCACAGTCATAACTTGATACACAGTAAGAAAGTGTAGGAGTCAGCTCAACCAACAAATGTATATCGCTAGTGTTATTGTAATATTTCTTTCATGATAAAAGTAGTACTATTGTTAACTACAAAACAAACTTCTGACGTGTGTGCGACCATTACTTCTCCTTATGGATCGCAGTGTGTGGCAATAAAGTCTGGTGTAAGGATGGCAACACTGCTGGTCAGGTAGGAACAATTACCAATGTAACAAAAGGGAAAGGCACTGAAGCTGACGTTTCTTAGCGGCTAAATTACACAATGAATCCCTGTCAAATGGATCTTAACAATTATCACAAATTATGTTTTATTCCACAAATTAATTTATTGGATTTTTTTCTGAGGTACTTTACTTATTATAATATCCATATCGAGGGAGAGATTCCGTACTGGTACACTCTCTCGGCGGCGTTTATCCTGCTGTACTGACAAGGAACGAACCTCAACCGCTTATTCAGTGTAATGGTAAAAATATAAATAAATGCTAGAAGCTGTTTATAGGTGAAAATTCTTTACTTGATTTAGCTTTAACTTTGTCAGGATGAATATGGAAATTTTATTACCCAAAATTATGCAGAGAAAATATAATTTTGGAGCTTTAAAATAAAAACAAGCAGAACTAAATTTACACTCGAGAGAAAAATTTATGCTGGAACTGAGTCCGGGTTTGATTACGTTGTCCCGACCGACCAACTAACTCGTATAAGGGCGGCTATGAATTCATATGGTAATACTTTTTTGATGGTGGAATAAGGTAAAGTGGGGCCACACGCTATAGCTGCGCGTAGCTGGGGGCGCTCATCTCCCGCCATATAGGCCTTTGAACCTGTAGTAAAAATTAATCCGTTACCCCGAGACACAGGGTCACTGTGACATCTGACTTTCCACAGTTTACCTTCCCCAAGTTTTCCTAGGAACCCCTGGTAGAGTGGAATACCTGTAATACCGAGCACTGGGTAAAATTTGTACCACTTTCTGATATCTTTGTGATTTAATTTTCCTAACGAGTGTAGTCTATTTCACTATATCCCAATTCTCCACTTATTCCTATTTTCTTATATTTTTTTAACATTCACTCTTTAAACTAGCTTAGAACCTCTTCAAACTGTGGCTACCTGTGCACACGTGACGCTGCCGTGCCTACACTGCCTCACACATCGTTCTCCCGAAGGTGCTGTCGCCGTGAAGGTATTTGTAAGCTGCTCTCACATAGAAGAGAAAATAAACTAAATGAAACGCCAAGTACATTTCTTTGGCTATCAATTTTACAACTCGATGAAAAAAACAACTGTTAGCAAGAACCAAATCATATGTCTGTCACCTCCTGTCCAGTTTCCTTGATGCAATGTTCATTAAACTTACTAACATGATTGTGCACAGTCATTAATACGGCCACGAATCGTGTTGCAAGACCTGTGTGGCTCTTCGCCATTAGCACTATCAACACCACTACCAACACCAACAATAACACCATCATTATCACCACCATATTATTATTTTGATCAATAAAGGAAAGGAAAAACAAATACAACCTCACCACACACTATCACTACTGCCATCATTACTAGCACCATCCAAGTCCCTCCCACCCCACCTACCGTATCACCTCCATCGATACCATTCCTATAACATGATACAAGTTTGTTTCCCTCCCATTCCCCTAACACCACCAGAACAAGATCACCGAGCTGTGGCAGAAGCGTGGGTGGGCGTAGTAAGAGGTGAAGGAGTTAAACATCCAATCCTCTCCCCGAAATGCATAAATTCATTCCCTTCCCTTCACTCGCCCTGTATCCTCGCATAGCACCTTCAGAGACACTGCTTCTATCTGCCCCATAACCTGCTGCACCATTACCGGAAAGACCCGTCCACCCACGCCTCTCAGTCCTCCTAGTGGAGTTACGCATCTCAATAAACTGTCTGTATGTCTGTCTCTCTGTGTATGTTTGTTCCCTCACCACCATGTCGGCGTGTCTGTCATTCTCTGTTTCTGTCTGTCTGCCTGCTTACCTGTTCCCTACCACTCTCTGTCGGGGTATCTCTTCGTTTCAGTCTGTTCCTCACCATTGTGTCTGTCTCTCAAAAACACTGCGGAAGACATCATAGTCATCTCCGCCGTCATCTGACCACCAGCCATAAAGAAGAGTCTTCAGTGCTTTGCCGGAAACAATACGCTGATCAAAATACCTTTAAATCTTCCTCTACTACTTGAAGTACAGCCGCAGAGAGGTTCCCTTTTACGCCACCAGCATTTAGAGTCGAGAGGGTGATGGCAACGATAATGGAGAGAGAAATGTAGCCTAAGTATATATTATTAGCGGCAACAGTTGGGAGTTGAGAACCAAGCTGCGA
>JAXIVD010000152.1:15000-20000 GCA_036785275.1 Cancer borealis | reverse complement strand
GTGTGTGTGTGTGTGTGTGTGTGTGTGTGTGTGTGTGTGTGTGTGTGTGTGTGTGTGTGTGTGTGTGTGTGTGTGCGCGTGCGTGTGCGCGTGCGTGTGCGTGTGCGTGTGCGTGTGCGTGTGCGTGTGTGTGTATGTGTTGACAAGTCCCACTTCGCTCAGCTATGTTAGTTCTGCGCCCCTAAGTGGCCCCTTTCCTCCCAGCAGCACAGCAACGTAAGTGATATATGTATATATATATATATATATATATATATATATATATATATATATATATATATATATATATATATATATATATATATAAAGAAAGAATCACACTCAACATCTACTTTGCTTCATATAGTTGTCGACACTTGGACATTATATCGCACATTTTTCAACTGTGATGTGCTTGGTGTTCTATGAAGGAACATGAGGCGCTTCATGGGGCATGAGCTTTCCCTTTCATATCACTGTTGTTCACAAAACTCCTTAACATCACACTTAACATGACACTAAGGAAACTAAATATTCATGCACTTATTATCAACAAAAGAAATGTATTCAAACACATGTGTGGAATCACTTATAGACACCAATTTGAGGCCCTAATCTCCCTGCCTTCCCCTCCGACGAGCCTCTGCAATTACCGCTATACAGGTCAGAGGTCAAACAGATTGTGCATTTTTAAAACGTGAATAGACAACACCGAAGACTTTCCCACCTCGTTGCTAGGAGAAGTGTGGTTTTGCATAACCACACGCCTTTATGAGTAACCGACTTCAGCGCCTAATTGTTCGGTGACCTGCACGGGAAACAGAGGGCAAGAAAGAGCACGCAAGGCTGAAGGAAACACAGCAAGAAAACTCATAACGCTGCTGCAGCAAAAGTATCATTATTGAAAGAATGAAAATACCGAGGTTATCGATGACTACACGAACCCCAAGAGCAGCTAGACAGCTTCTACTTCTCAAGGGTCAAACAAGAGTGTTCAGGAAAAAAACAGAAAACTTTCTCCTGTTTCGTTGTCTCATTCTGCCAGCAACTCACTGCCATCCCGGGACGGCAGACCGTCCAGTCCATCCAACACGAAGAACACTAACTCGGGTGCAGCTAAATGGCTGTCCTCATTAACTAGCCGGCATCCCAAGGCCAAGAGACCACGTCTGTTGAGACCTTGCAGTGCGCCACAAAAACATTCTTAAAGATATTTGTCGCAGTCTTGCAAGCATAAAAGATTAACAATTTGAAGCTTGTGAACAAAAAAGTGAAAGCATGGAAGTAAGTAGTTCCTGCCATTAACATGTGCGGGTGGCCGCGTGGCCGAGAACCAGCGCCAAATTGCTCCTCTAGTAATCATTTCATAATTAGCTAATAATTGTGCTTGTAGCATCCAGTCTCGTTTGTTTTCTTTAAGTCACTTTAGAGGTAGAATAATGGTGTGCTTATCATCTAATAACAAGCCATTACTCTTATTTATCCTTATTACAGGTTTTGTTGAGGAAGGCGCCTCTACCTGCCACCGTGTGACAGACCAATGATTTTTTTTTAACATGTGCTGCTCTACTCAGTGCATCCTGCATCCTAATGTACAGAAGAGCACCGCTGACACACTCCACTCTCCTAGCAAGTTAAATTCATGAGCACCGCAATATATTCAGGCGAGGTAAATTGGAATATAAATAACATGGCCACCACTTCTCTCCTGCTTGCCTCGCCGTCTCACCAGCTCGCCTGTGGCGCCAAGAGTGACCCAACTCAGCCCTCTGTGGCCTTCCTGCTGGCGACTCACAGAGGGGGTGGGCGTGTTGGCAGGGCGGGGAGGGACGGGTCACGTGACAAGAGGGGGCATGGTGGAGGGTGATTTATCGTTTCAGTATTGAAGAGTGATGGTCGATAAATTACGGAAAATCAAAGTAAATTATAAATGTTGCAGTTTGTTAAAGCGGAACATTTTGAGCGTTGCCATAGCGCGGCGCTGCTCTCTAACCCTGATTTACGGCGGCCATTAATCTCCCTCGCCGCTGGTACGTCCTTCGGGGCCGCTGGCGGTTCTAGTTACAAAGTCTATAAATGTGAATGTATTGCCGACTGGCCACTAAATCTTGCTTACCAGTTTATAGGAGAGAATTATTCTAACTCAAAATAATACGGATCGAAATGAGCTTAGATTTGTACGAATTATATTTTACTACGCGTTGACCCAGTATTTCATTTCATTCTCACCTCTATTCCCTTTCTCTCCCTTTCCCTCCCTTCCCATCCCATCCCCTCCCTTTCCCTTCCCTTGCCCTTGCTTGCCCTCCCGTTAAACACAGCCTCGATTCATCAAACAAAAGCGATGCGTAGTGCTTGAGTCTGGCATTCAGACTCGCCGCTCAACGCTCCACTACACACTAATGAATCCCGTCGTTCATGCCAAACAAATTTAGTGTTAGAGTTGTTATTGCCACACGCTGCTATTGTTGTTGTTGTTGTTATTAATATAAATAACAAAACAATACTTCGTCATTTACTCTATTAACCTCTTCTTCCTCCCACCACCACCACCACCACCACCACCACCACCACCACCACCACCACCACCACCACCACCACCACCACCACCATCACCACCATCACCACCACTACCTCCTCCTCCTCTCTGCATTGTCTCCATGCAAGAAAAACGGCATGGGGCCTCTCCCTCTCCCTCTCCTTGCCCTCCGCTTTTCCCTAGTGACTCTCTGCTTCATTCCCTCCACCTCCTGCTGCTGCTGCTGTTTCTTTCCCGTGGGTATAGAGGGGCGGAAAGAGGGGACGATGAGGAGAGCAGAGAGGTGTGGGTGCTGCATGAGGGAGGAGGGGGGAAGGAGGGCGGAAGGAGGGAAATGGAGGGAAGGAGGGATGAGTGATGAGGTAAGAAAGGAGGTGGTTTGTAAGGGTGATATATGATGTGAGGCAAGCATGGTGTGTGTATTTAATGTATGCAGAGAGAAAAAGAAAGGGAGATAGAGATAGAGGGAAAAAAAAGTCAGCTTAAAGAATATATACTGAAAATTAGATAAACTGATAACAAGAAAGATGAAAATAATGCTTTACAAAATGAAGATAAAAAAAAAAGTAAAATAGGAATATTAAAAAATAAGATCGTGTATAACACACTTTTCCACTACCTCTTGTCCCCCTCCTAATCCCGACATACACGCACGCACGCACGCACGCACGCACACACGCACGCACACTTGTATTTCCTCTCCCCCTCCGTCATCACAACAGGATCATCACATACGCTTCATTTGCTCTTTTCCCACAGCATACGCCCTTCTCATCTTCCTCCTCGACCCTAAACACATCCTTCAACCTACACTATACACAACCTCTCCTATCATCTCCCACACACACATATATATATATATATATATATATATATATATATATATATATATATATATATATATATATATATATATATATATATATATATATATATATATAGCTCATAGAACAATTGTCTGCTTCCTATTCTACTCTTTCAAAAGCAAAACAAAAAATCAAATCTTAAAAATTATTTCCTGAAGATAAAACACTGGTTCCTTCGATACCGTCACGCCGCCTCCCGCACCCCCAGAACCGCCGCTGTTGACAAGGCAGACCTGAGCGGCAAATAACCAGCTAAACACAATATCTGATGGCCGCTTCGACATGCTCGCGGCGGTTGTCGAACCATGTAACATATCGCTTTAAAAAGGGCGGGAAGTGTCGACGCGGCTGTCTGTCTCATATTTCACCCTCATCCCGCCGCCGCAACCACCACCACCACCACCACCACCACCACCACCACCACCACCACCACCACCACCACCACCACCACCACCACTACCACTACCACCATCGCCGACACCACAACTACCATTGCTGCTGCTGCTGGCCGCCAAAAAGGAAAGAAAATGGAAAAATGACTGCATATGATTTGTTCGTATTGTATATGTGCTGTTATGTGTTTGTGTGAAGCTGCGTGCTGTTTGTCTCTTTTTCTGTGTGTAATTGTTGCTCGCACACACATTTTGGACTGTCCTGTCATTGCAATAATACCTAAGATTCGAGTTGCCTTACTAAATTATTCAACAAAAAACACCAGGCCTAAGGGTATGAACACAAGCCTAATAATAGCCCAAGAAGGAAGGGTAGGTGATGATGTGGTGGTGATGGGTGGGAGGTGGTGGTGGGGGGTGGGAGGTGGTGGAAGTGAGACGTGCCACCCTTGGGCCTCGGCTCACCTGCGGCAACACTGACAATTAGGTTTCTGGCTTCGGTACTGAGTGTTAACATTACCAATTCCTGGCCATGGCGCTGTCGGGCCCGTGTAACCAAATGTCATCCAGTTTACCATCACTCCACAGAGACGCCCACGCCCGCTTCCCCTGGGCGGGCATGGGCGGAGGAAAGCTCGACAGCCACTGACCTTCACAGAGAGGTGACAAGGGCAGCAAACCACCACTCACCTGGAAAGGAAAAGGAAAGTTGTAGCTGCAAGTCACATTTTTTGAACATGTAATCATATACTATTATGAAGATTAAATAATGGTTACAATCAACACATATAGTTTTATTCACAAAGTTAGTTATATGATATAATTTCGTAATGTGGAAAGAATGTATTATGTATGAATGAGGTGAGGAAAAACATTCCTTGTGAGTGCAATAAGGAAAGGTGACCATAAATAGCATTGTTTCGCCCACGCCACGCTACGCCATGCCACGCTACGCCACGCCACGCCACGCCACGCGACGCGACGCGACGCGACGCCACGCCACGCGACGCCACGCCACGCCACGCCGTGCATTGCCATGCCATGCCATGCCATGCCATGCCATGCCATGCCAAGCCACGCCACGCCACGCCACGCCACGCCACGCCACGCCACGCCACGCCACGCCACGCCACGCCACGCCACGCCACGCCACGCCACGCCACGCCACGCCACGCCACGCCACGCCACGCCACGCCACGCCACGCCACGCCACGCCACGCCACG
>JAXIVD010000152.1:0-2500 GCA_036785275.1 Cancer borealis | reverse complement strand
CATCACCCCATCACTTGGACTCATACGCTCTCATTACACATCATTACTTTCAATCTTTCACACAATCCCCTTTTTGGTGGCGCGGGGTGCAGGAGGGCAGGGGGATGAGGAGGGAAGACTTGACACAGTGGAGAGAGAGAGGGGAGTGGGAAGGGAGTGGGGGGCAAGGCTAAAGTAGTGGGAGGTGTGGAGGACTGTGGATGAAGGTGATATGGAGGCGTGAAGGACGGATGTGGAGGGAGGTGGTGGGGCGATGGTGGGGCCTTTATAGGTGGAGGTGTGATTGTGAAAGGCTTAGTGTGTGTTGCGGTGAAGCCTATAAACTGGGGTCATTACACGGATATTTCCATTCACTTGCGGCTGCGTAAATTTTATGGTGCGAGGAAAAGACAAAATAAAAGCAAAACAAAGTAATATAAAGGTGCGTAGATATATTAGGTTTTCGCCAATATAGAAAGTATTGAAAAAATATCACGGGAGAAAAAAAAACGTCAAATCCAATTACCTGTAACTCGGATATTAATAGAAAAAATTATACACACCTGGAACATATACATTTTTTTTCCCTTCCATTCGCGGAATTTACCTGATACCTAAAGAGAAAAGTTTCGAAGCTTAGCGTTAAAACAGGTGTGAAATTTTGAGGAGCTTCAGAAAGTGTGACTATAGTTTAAGGTATTTAAGGAAGTGTAGTCATTTTAAGGTGTTCAAGTAAACACGTTCATTTGAGTTTGAGTAGCAGACGCAGGCAAAGATTCTCGAGTCTTGGTAAAAACAGTAATGCCTTCAAAATTATTGTCTTCTCACATCCATCCACAGTTCTCATCTTCCTTCCTGTCTCCTCGGAAATGTGATTACCTTCAGTCCCAAGAGCCTTCTCTTTCTCTTTCTCTTTCTCTTTCTCTTTCTCTTTCTCTTTCTCTTTCTCTTTCTCTTTCTCTTTCTCTTTCTCTTTTCTCTTTCTCTTTCTCTTCTCTTTCTCTTTCTCTTTCTCTTCCTCTTCCTCTTCCTCTTCCTCTTCCTCTTCCTCTTCCTCTTCCTCTTCCTCTTCCTCTTCCTCTTCCTCTTTCTCTTTCTCTTTCTCTTTCTCTTTCTCTTTCTCTTTCTCTTTCTCTTTCTCTTTCTCTTTCTCTTTCTCTTTCTTTCTCTTTCTCTTTCTCTTTCTCTTTCTCTTTCTCTTTCTCTTTCTCTTTCTCTTTCTCTTTCTCTTTCTCTTTCTCTTCCTCTTCCTCTTCCTCTTCCTCTTCCTCTTCCTCTTCCTCTTCCTCTTCCTCTTCCTCTTCCTCTTCCTCTTCCTCTTCCTCTTCCTCTTCCTCTTCCTCTTCCTCTTCCTCTTCCTCTTCCTCTTCCTCTTCCTCTTCCTCTTCCTCTTCCTCTTCCTCTTCCTCTTCCTCCTCCTCCTCCTCCTCCTCCTCCTCCTCTCCTCTTCCTCTTCCTCTTCCTCTTCCTCTTCCTCTTCCTCTTCCTCTTCCTCTTCCTCTTCCTCTTCCTCTTCCTCTTCCTCTTCCTCTTCCTCCCTTCCTCGTCCTCGTCCTCTTCCTCGTCCTCCTCGTCCTCCCCCTCCTCCTCCTCGTCCTCCCCCTCCTCCTCCTCCTCCTCCTCCTCCTCCTCCTCCTCCTCCTCCTCCTCCTCCTCCTCCTCCTCCTCCTCCTCCTCCTCCTCCTCCTCCTCCTCCTCCTCCTCTCTCCCTCACCCCTTCATCACGTGTAGTACTTTTCTCTCCTTTATTTTATTCCTCATCCCCTCACATTCCTTAATTCCTTCTCAGATTGATTTTTGTTTATTATTTATTACAGATTCGCACGCATGTTGCCAATAATCAATTAGTGAAAATTGTCTAATCAGTGGTGATATTTTTTTCTGAAACATGACGTGTGGAAATTAAGTATCTAAAAGTTAGTGACATGGAGAAATAAGCCAATTGTAAACAAGTTAAGACCTCATTAATGTAAAACAAAAGTGTGTATGTGCATGTGTGGCCTAAACATTGAATAAATCTAGTAAAATGGCTGTTACAAAAGGAAGTGAAGACGAGTGACGTGGTGTGTAACGGGAAACGAAAGGCAGCGCGGGGCCGCCTCTAAACCAGCCTTGAGTACTGGCGAGCACGTGCTGGAGGGGCAGGGCGTCGGGGAGGGTGTGCAGAGCTAACTGAGGTTCTAGAGCGGAGGATGGTATTTTTAGGTATAAGAAATATTATGTTTTGGTCTAAGGAATTATTAGAATAGATAGATAAAAATGTTTCGTAAAGTTATTTTGTCTTTCATTCCATGGTCTTTGCGCGTAGGGGAAGCTCACCTTTGTGGCTCATTATTATGCGCTGCAGTGGAATCATAATGGCTTATGATGATCATCATCATCATGATCATGATGTTATGATGATGATCATGATACTGACAATAATATGAAAGAAAGAGTCACTTTCATATATGTTCTGTTCAGTAAGTATTATTTACAATGTGTTATGAATGAAGGAAAAAAATCTTTCAGTATTTGTTAG
>JAXIVD010000151.1:239470-244537 GCA_036785275.1 Cancer borealis | reverse complement strand
CGTTACTCTACAAGGCCAAAGGATAAGGTGGAGGCTGCTGCTGCCTTCATCACCCGCCGACTGGAGGAGGTGAGCCAGGCCAAGGCAGCCAAGGCAGCCAAG
This sequence comes from Cancer borealis, assembly GCA_036785275.1. NCBI lineage: Eukaryota > Metazoa > Arthropoda > Malacostraca > Decapoda > Cancridae > Cancer > Cancer borealis. The sequence goes on along the minus strand of JAXIVD010000151.1, from coordinate 244,435 downwards.
AGGAAACAAGATCAGCGGCGGTACACACACACAGGTGCAGCCCCAAAGCCACACACACAGGAGTAAGCCACACACACAGGTGCAGCCCAAAGCCACACACACAGGAGTAGGCCACACACACAGGTGCAGCCCAAGGCCACACACACTGGCTGACTATGTCACTCCCCTGACATAGACAGCCAGGACAACAGGGCCAGCGGCGGCACACAGACACAGACCAAGGCCACACAGTCTGGCTGGCTATATCACTCCCCTGATATAGACAGCCAGGACAACAGGGCCAGCGGCGGCACACACACAGGTGCAGCCCAAGGCCACACACACTGGCTGGCTATGTCACTCCCCTGACATAGACAGCCAGGACAACAGGGCCAGCGGCGGCACACACACACAGACCAAGGCTAGACACATTGGCTGTCTATGTCACTCCCCTGACATAAACAGCCAGGACAACAGCACCATCGGCGGCACACAGGCACACAGGCACACAAGACACCCAAGACACCCAAGGCACCCAAGGCACCCAAGGCACACAGGCACACAGGCACCCAAGTCACGCAGGCACACAGGCACCCAAGGCCAAAGTCACACACTGACTAACCATGATGACAAAATGACAAAACACTGCAATGAATGAACAATCTTGAGACAAAGTCAAGCAGGAAAATAATGTCATAATCTCACAAAATTGATTTCTTTCTATTTCATTAAATATTTTCTTTATTGCCTTTTCCTATTTTTTCTTTTCTTTCAATTTAATTTGTGTTTTTTTCTAGTTATTTAGGATTTAAGAAAATAAAAAAGGATTAAGAGTTTGTCGTTCCCTTCTTCCTCCTCCTCCTCCTCGTCCTCCCCCTCTTTCCTCTCTTGGTTCCTTTTCTATCCTAGTTGTTCTTTCCCTTCTTTTTCTACTTCTTTTCTTCCTTTCTTTTCTTTTCTTTTTTTTCCATTTTTCCTTTTCATTTTTCATGCCATCCTTTGTACGTTGTTTCTGCTGATTCACTTTAGCCGTAGATGTCTATACTACATGGTATCACTTCCTCTTCCAGCTAGCTTCGGCTGGAGGCAGGGGTGGGTGGGGAGGAACCTTCCACTTTGGTGTCCCTTTGTCTTTATCAAGTAGATATCACACTAGTAGTGTAACCACACCGACAGCCTCGTTAGATCCAGTAGGACTGTTACCGTCTGTTCTTCCTTTGTGCTTCCTTGTACTACTCATCGTCTTCCTCCTCTGCTCACTAATAAAATACAATTAACATGAGAACAAAAAAATATGAAGAGGATAACTGAGACTGACGAACGTTGTGTTGAGGGAAATTCAATGATGTTCAGTTTCGAGGTGGGACGCAAACATTTCTTTGTTGCTCAATGATAATCTGCTTATGTATAGAGCCTTCGTAAAGATTATAAAGGGGAATGTATAACTTGCGAGCCAGCTGAGTGGGAGGAGAATAAGAAAATATCTGTCAAGAGTTACGAAACTGTAATGATTTGAGGCCGTAAGGTATTGAAGGGGAGACTCCAGGAATGTTACTTTGTTAGGTTATATGTAGTAAATGTGTTAAATATATTGTTGTGTGTGTGTGTGTGTGTGTGTGTGTGTGTGTGTGTGTGTGTGTGTGTGTGTGTGTGTGTGTGTGTGTGTGTGTGTGTGTGTTAAATTACAGGACTAACACAACATTCCCTAATGAAAATGTAATAATGCAGTGATTTGATAAGAATACAAATCTAGGAGAGAGAGAGAGAGAGAGAGAGAGAGAGAGAGAGAGAGAGAGAGAGAGAGAAGAGAGAGAGAGAGAGAGAGAAAGAGAGAGAAAGAGAGAAAGAGAAAGAGAGAGAGAGAGAGAGAGAGAGAGAGAGAGAGAGAGAGAAGAGAGAGAGAGAGAGAGAGAGAGAGGGAGAGAGAGAGAATAATACATAAGAAAAAATCAGTAAAGAAGTAGATTTAGAAATGAGATACAAGATGGAAAAAGTGATATAATAAATAATTGTATACATGCAAGAAATATTTGCTTTACAACCAAAAACAAAAACAAAAAAACATATATATAATAACAATATAAACACACCAAAGCCATGACGTCCTCTCATAAACTTTTAAAAAACATATATAAAAAAACAGTATTATTTTCCATACAATATACAACAGTGAAAGTTCCATTATTCTCGTCTGGATTTCCATACAAAGACAAAACGAGAAATGCTTTATAATCAGTGTTGAAGGAAATTAAATCATAATCACATTTCGTAGTGACAAGGTAACATTTCTTCACTGCTCAATGATAATCTGCTTATGTATAGAGTCTTAGTATAGATTAAAGAGGGGAATGAATAACTTGCAAGCCAGCTGAGTGGTGGGGAGATTGTTTTACGCAAGAATGATAATTATAATAAGAAGTGTTTTACGTAAGAATAATAATGAAAGAAGAAAGATGATGATAGAGCGTACAAGTGAATAAAGGAGAATAAAAAGATAAATGGATAATAGGAAATGGAGGAAGAAGAAAAAAAGAGCCATAAACAAGAGTTTTAACACACTGTGGGCACCTCTCTCTCTCTCTCTCTCTCTCTCTCTCTCTCTCTCTCTCTCTCTCTCTCTCTCTCTCTCTCTCTCTCTCTCTCTCTCTCTCTCTCTCTCTCTCTCTCTCTCTCTCTCTCTCTCTCTCTCTCTCTCTCTCTCTCTCTCTCTCTCTCTCTCTCTCTCTCTCTCTCTCTCTCTCTCTCTGTCCACCACAAGGGTTAAAACCCCTTAGTGAGACATCCTGCACTAAGCCTTACACAATCACAGTCACGGCCACTAATGTCAAGCTGAAAGTTCAAGTAGTTGCGCGAGGCACCTGAGTCTTAAAAACGAGATTAATAATTATAAATAATATTCAAGATGACAAAGAAAGTCGAGACGATCGAAGGTAACACTTCGATGCCCAAGAGCACCGAGGTGGAGGTGCGGTCCCTCAAGGGGGACCGCACCAAGGACCTCGAGGTCGAGCGCTCAGGCTGCTTCGCCTGCTTCAGGAGACTCAAGCTCTGGAGACGGCGAAGACGGTCTGCTGTACCCGACCTTGAGGATGAGCAGCTGGAGGCCGTGGCAGCGGCAGACGAAGGGGTTTGCCAAGCTGATAACGCGTCCCAGCTGACGCCTGCCACACCTGGACCAAACGAGGAACTTCTCGTTCCAGATTTGGTTCCAGTGACCGTGACAGAGGAAGACGGAGCAGGCGCTGCCTCTGACCAGGGTAATGGGAACCTGGCAGGGGTGACACCTGTCCCTGATATGCCCAAGGGTACTGGAGACCTGGAAGGGGTGCCAACTGCCCCCGACCAGGCCACAGTGCCATTGGAGAAGGACGTGCCCCGCACTTGTAGGACACGTGGCCTTTGCCGGCCCTGTCGCCTGACGGTGGCTGTGACCATCTCACAGCGCCGCCTGGTGGTGGGACGGCAAGGGGGAGCGCTGCGGCGGCTCCAACAAGAGTACAGTGCCGTAAAAATCACTGTACCGCCGCCACAGGACGACAAGGCAGAAGGAGTCACACTGAGGGGACCCCGATGCCAAGTGGAGGCCGCTGCCCAGGCCATCAGGAACAACCTGGCGGAGGCTGAGGACAGGCAGCGGCAAGCCAAGATGGCCAAGCAGGCCAGGAAGAACACTGCAAAGGCGGCCAAGAAGGAGCGGAAGAAGGTGACCGTGGCTGTGGCGCCCAGCCAGCGGCGTCACGTGGTGGGACACGACGGAGAGGCACTGCGGAGCCTCCACCAACAATACGAGGGCGTGCGGGTGACTGTGCCGCCACGAGAGGACAAGAGCACCCGCCACGTTACTCTAAAAGGCCCAAAGGATAAGGTGGATGCTGCTGCTGCCTTCATCACCCGCCGACTGGAGGAGGTGAGCCAGGCCAAGGCAGCCAAGGCAGCCAAGAAAACAAGATCAGCGGCGGTACACACACACAGGTGCAGCCCAAAGCCACACACACAGGAGTAGGCCACAGACACAGGTGCAGCCCAAAGCCACACACACAGGAGTAGGCCACACACACAGGTGCAGCCCAAGGCCACACACACTGGCTGACTATGTCACTCCCCTGACATAGACAGCCAGGACAACAGGGCCAGCGGCGGCACACAGACACAGACCAAGGCCACACAGTCTGGCTGGCTATATCACTCCCCTGATATAGACAGCCAGGACAACAGGGCCAGCAGCGGCACACACACAGGTGCAGCCTAAGGCCACACACACTGGCTGGCTATGTCACTCCCCTGACATAGACAGCCAGGACAACAGGGCCAGCGGCGGCACACACACACAGACCAAGGCTAGACACACTGGCTGTCTATGTCACTCCCCTGACATAAACAGCCAGGACAACAGCACCATCGGCGGCACACAGGCACACAAGACACCCAAGGCACCCAAGGCACACAGGCACACAGGCACACAGGCACACAGGCACCCAAGTCACGCAGGCACACAGGCACCCAAGGCCAAAGTCACACACTGACTAACCATGATGACAAAATGACAAAACACTGCAATGAATGAACAATCTTGAGACAAAGTCAAGCAGGAAAATAATGTCATAATTTCACAAAATTGATTTCTTTCTATTTCATTAAATATTTTCTTTATTGCCTTTTCCTATTTTTTCTTTTCTTTAAATTTAATTTGTGTTTTTTTCTAGTTATTTTAGGATTTAAGAAAATAAAAAAAGGATTAAGAGTTTGTCGTTCCCTTCTTCCTCCTCCTCCTCGTCCTCCCCCTCTTTCCTCCCTTGCTTCCTTTTCTATCCTAGTTGTTCTTTCCCTTCTTTTTCTACTTCTTTTCTTCCTTTCTTTTCTTTTCTTTTTTCCATTTTTCCTTTTCATTTTTCATGCCATCCTTTGTTACGTTGTTTCTGCTGATTCACTTTAGCCGTAGATGTCTATACTACATGGTATCACTTCCTCTTCCAGCTAGCTTCGGCT
>JAXIVD010000151.1:211970-236970 GCA_036785275.1 Cancer borealis | reverse complement strand
TATTATTTCCCATACAATATACAACAGTGAAAGTTCCATTATTCTCGTCTGGATTTCCATACAAAGAGAAAACGAAAAATGCTTTATAATCAGTGTTGAAGGAAATTAAATCATAATCACATTTCGTAGTGACAAGGTAACATTTCTTCACTGCTCAATGATAATCTGCTTATGTATAGAGTCTTAGTATAGATTAAAGAGGGGAATGAATAACTTGCAAGCCAGCTGAGTGGTGGGGAGATTGTTTTACGCAAGAATGATAATTATAATAAGAAGTGTTTTACGTAAGAATAATAATGAAAGAAGAAAGATGATGATAGAGCGTACAAGTGAATAAAGGAGAATAAAAAGATAAATGGATAATAGGAAATGGAGGAAGAAGAAAAAAAGAGCCATAAACAAGAGTTTTAACACTGTGGGCACCTCTCTCTCTCTCTCTCTCTCTCTCTCTCTCTCTCTCTCTCTCTCTCTCTCTCTCTCTCTCTCTCTTTCCACCACAAGGGGTAAAACCCCCTTAGTGAGACATCCTGCACTAAGCCTTACACAATCACAGTCACGGCCACTAATGTCAAGCTGAAAGTTCAAGTAGTTGCGCGAGGCATCTGAGTCTTAAAAACGAGATTAATAATTATAAATTATATTCAAAATGACAAAGAAAGTCGAGACGATCGAAGGTAACACTTCGATGCCCAAGAGCACCGAGGTGGAGGTGCGGTCCCTCAAGGGGGACCGCACCAAGGACCTTGAGGACGAACGCTCAGGCTGCTTCGCCTGCTTCAGGAGACTCAAGTTCTGGAAACGGCGAAGACGGTCTGCTGTACCCGACCTCGAGGATGGGCAGCTGGAGGCCGTGGCAGCGGCAGACGAAGTGGTTTGCCAAGCTGACGACGCGTCCCAGCTGACGCCTGCCACACCTGGACCAAACGAGGAACTTCTCGTTCCAGATTTGGTTCCAGTGACCGTGACAGAGGAAGACGGAGCAGGCGCTGCCTCTGACCAGGGTAATGGGAACCTGGCAGGGGTGACACCTGTCCCTGATATGCCCAAGGGTACTGGGGACCTGGAAGGGGTGCCAACTGCCCCCGACCAGGCCACAGTGCCATTGGAGAAGGACGTGCCCCGCACTTGTAGGACACGTGGCCTTTGCCGGCCCTGTCGCCTGACGGTGGCTGTGACCATCTCACAGCGCCGCCTGGTGGTGGGACGGCAAGGGGGAGCGCTGCGGCGGCTCCAACAAGAGTACAGTGCCGTAAGAATCACTGTACCGCCGCCACAGGACGACAAGGCAGAAGGAGTCACACTGAGGGGACCCCGATGCCAAGTGGAGGCCGCTGCCCAGGCCATCAGGAACAACCTGGCGGAGGCTGAGGACAGGCAGCGGCAAGCCAAGATGGCCAAGCAGGCCAGGAAGAACACTGCAAAGGCGGCCAAGAAGGAGCGGAAGAAGGTGACCGTGGCTGTGGCGCCCAGCCAGCGGCGTCACGTGGTGGGGCACGACGGAGAGGCACTGCGGAGCCTCCACCAACAATACGAGGGCGTGCGGGTGACTGTGCCGCCACGAGAGGACAAGAGCACCCGCCACGTTACTCTACAAGGCCCAAAGGATAAGGTGGATGCTGCTGCTGCCTTCATCACCCGCCGACTGGAGGAGGTGAGCCAGGCCAAGGCAGCCAAGGCAGCCAAGAAAACAAGATCAGCGGCGGTACACACACACAGGTGCAGCCCAAAGCCACACACACAGGAGTAAGCCACACACACAGGTGCAGCCCAAAGCCACACACACAGGAGTAGGCCACACACACAGGTGCAGCCCAAGGCCACACACACTGGCGGACTATGTCACTCCCCTGACATAGACAGCCAGGACAACAGGGCCAGCGGCGGCACACAGACACAGACCAAGGCCACACAGTCTGGCTGGCTATATCACTCCCCTGATATAGACAGCCAGGACAACAGGGCCAGCGGCGGCACACACACAGGTGCAGCCCAAGGCCACACACACTGGCTGGCTATGTCACTCCCCTGACATAGACAGCCAGGACAACAGGGCCAGCGGCGGCACACACACACAGACCAAGGCTAGACACATTGGCTGTCTATGTCACTCCCCTGACATAAACAGCCAGGACAACAGCACCATCGGCGGCACACAGGCACACAAGACACCCAAGACACCCAAGGCACCCAAGGCACACAGGCACACAGGCACACAGGCACACAGGCACCCAAGTCACGCAGGCACACAGGCACCCAAGGCCAAAGTCACACACTGACTAACCATGATGACAAAATGACAAAACACTGCAATGAATGAACAATCTTGAGACAAAGTCAAGCAGGAAAATAATGTCATAATTTCACAAAATTGATTTCTTTCTATTTCATTAAATATTTTCTTTATTGCCTTTTCCTATTTTTTCTTTTCTTTAAATTTAATTTGTGTTTTTTTCTAGTTATTTTAGGATTTAAGAAAATAAAAAAAGGATTAAGAGTTTGTCGTTCCCTTCTTCCTCCTCCTCCTCGTCCTCCCCCTCTTTCCTCTCTTGCTTCCTTTTCTATCCTAGTTGTTCTTTCCCTTCTTTTTCTACTTCTTTTCTTCCTTTCTTTTCTTTTCTTTTTTCCATTTTTCCTTTTCATTTTTCATGCCATCCTTTGTTACGTTGTTTCTGCTGATTCACTTTAGCCGTAGATGTCTATACTACATGGTATCACTTCCTCTTCCAGCTAGCTTCGGCTGGAGGCAGGGGTGGGTGGGGAGGAACCTTCCACTTTGGTGTCCCTTTGTCTTTATCAAGTAGATATCACACTAGTAGTGTAACCACACCGACAGCCTCGTTAGATCCAGTAGGACTGTTACCGTCTGTTCTTCCTTTGTGCTTCCTTGTACTACTCATCGTCTTCCTCCTCTGCTCACTAATAAAATACAATTAACATGAGAACAAAAAAATATGAAGAGGATAACTGAGACTGACGAACGTTGATGAAAGTACAAAGTCAAAATGAAAAATGCTTTATAATCTGTGTTGAGGGAAATTCAATGATGTTCAAGTTTCGAGGTGGGACGCAAACATTTCTTTGTTGCTCAATGATAATCTGCTTATGTATAGAGCCTTCGTAAAGATTATAAAGGGGAATGTATAACTTGCGAGCCAGCTGAGTGGGAGGGAGAATAAGAAAATATCTGTCAAGTGTTACGAAAGTGTAATGATTTGAGGCCGTAAGGTATTGAAGGGGAGACTCCAGGAATGTTACTTTGTTAGGTTATATGTAGTAAATGTGTTAAATATATTGTTGTGTGTGTGTGTGTGTGTGTGTGTGTGTGTGTGTGTGTGTGTGTGTGTGTTGTGTGTGTGTGTGTGTGTGTGTGTGTGTGTGTGTGTGTGTGTGTGTGTGTGTGTGTGTGTGTGTGTGTGTGTGTGTGTGTGTGTGTGTGTGTGTGTTAAATTACAGGACTAACACAACATTCCCTAATGAAAATGTACTAATGCAGTGATTTGATACGAAGACAAATAGCTCGGTACAAAAAAGTTATCACAGGTTATTATCGTCAATCTCACGCACGATTAATGGGGTTGATGAAGTTATATAAAAAAAAACAAAAAAAAAAAACAAACTCATACGTAAACACTTAAATAAAATAGATATATCAATATTTACAGAATCTTTTTTATTTTCGTCTCGCCCTAAGATGGTTTTCATGATTCAGGAATTACGTTAGCGATAAGTAATGTGCCTTGAAACCATTATACTGATGTCTGTGTCTGTCTGTCTGTCTGTCTGTCTGTCTGTCTGTCTGTCTGTCTGTCTGTCTGTCTGTTTGTCTGTCTGTCTGTCTGTCTGTCTGTCTGTTTGTCTGTCTGTCTGTGTGTCTGTGTGTCTTTGAAATAACAGAGAAATCTTTGGTAGTTGTGTTTCCTTTTTGCCTTTAATCTTCCAGCTGTTTAAGATAATTCTCTCATTGTTCTTGTTTAAAGTTATTTGATTCTCTTTCATTATCAAGATTAATAGACGCGATATCAGTAAAGGCTTCAATTTTGTATGGTGTTCTGATAAGCACGCACGCACGGACACACACACACACACACACTCACATACACACACACACACACACACACACACACACACACACACACACACACACACACACACACACACACACACACACAGGCACAGACACAGACACAGACACAGACACAGACACACACACACACACACACACACACACACACACACACACACACACACACTCTTCCTCGTCAAAAGTTAGAGAGAAAAATGAGTGAGTGAGTTTGTGGCGACAATTTCAGAAAAAAATAACGAATGAGAAGATTAAGATTAAACTTCTAATTAAAAAAAGCACATTAACACTTTCCAGAGAACAGAAAAAAATAATAGAAAAAAAATATTAATCAGATTTTTATTATAATGAAGAGGATTATCAAGAGAAAAAAAATTGGAGATGATTTTGTATATAAACAACTTAACATAAAATAATTGTTAACGATGACGATGATATTGATGATGATGAAAAATAATAGTGAAAACAGTGTGAGGGTAATTATTAGAGCAATTAGATAATTAGTCAAAAAGTCAGAAGGGATACGAACGCAGGAATGATGGTCATTTATTTCCCTCCACTAATTACTCAGTCATAACTTTCCCTTCTTCATCAAAGGCCACACGATGAATAAAAAGAAAAAAAAATGATACGGGGTAGGGAGCTATGATAAAAAATACAGTTTCCTGAGGGTGTCCACTGACCCTAACCATTAGCAACACACTCACAGCTCGTCCCTGTATCTCTGTATCCCTGTATCCCACCTTCCCTCGCTGCACAGGTAGTGGGGTTAAATCAGCCATATACGTTTACTAAAAAAATCAAACGTTTGCATGACTCTTGCAGCAGAAACGAGTCTGTCTCCCTTCATTCCCTTCCTTCACATTACTACTCCTGGATTGGTTATACAGCTTTGCTTCCTTTACTAACGAGCCTATTGCTCTCTGAAGTACATCATCACATCCCCAGCATCAAGGGGAGCCTCACGAGAGCAAGGCAAGGATGTTTACTCTAATTTGGCGAGGAACAGAGAGTTGCACTGGAGTCATCCCAGGCTATTGGTTATCAAGTCCGTTTTCTGTTTGAGTAAATATCATGTATAAACATAATTAAGAAATGGGCATTTTTCTTTTGCTTCTTTGATTGGGTGGTCTCGTGTGTGTGTGTGTGTGTGTGTGTGTGTGTGTGTGTGTGTGTGTGTGTGTGTGTGTGTGTGTGTGTGTGTGTGTGTGTATGCTACTTTTCATCTTTGTTCCAACATTCAGTACAAACAGTTTTGGAATATATAATAATACAGCAATGCAAAGTACAACACATTTTCTAAAACACAGAAATAAAAAAAATAATGAAATAACAAATACATACGAGTACATATATATAAACATTGTACTGTATCACAATTTATATGATTTATACATTTCCATTCTGCACCAGTTTTATCGTAATATCTTTCACATATAAAATCGAGGCGTGTTGAGTTTTAAGAAAAATAGAAAAAAAAAATGTCAATGCAGTGTTAACCAGGAATCACGGAACATCCCGAGGGACAGACCGTCAGGGAGCCTCTATGAAAAGTTGAACAAGGGTGAACGTGGGAGGAGAGAAGGGTACGGAAAGGTACACTAGAATACCACTTGGCTTATGGATTGGTATGAGAGGGAAGGTGCACTTAGTCGCAGTGTGTGTGTGTGTGTGTGTGTGTGTGTGTGTGTGTGTGTGTGTGTGTGTGTGTGTGTGTGTGTGTGTGTGTGTGTGTGTGTGTGTGTAGTTTAACAAGTGAGGTGCGTGGGTGAAGCAGCACTGCCTAGTTTATATATATTATCATAGAAGGGCGTGAGATGAGAGGTGGTGTGCAGGAGGCAAGGAGGAGTAAGTATGTAAGTCCTTTGTCTGTATCTTAGCGTGGGAGAGGAAATATTACTTTTTATAATTAACAAACTCTACAAATAGAATGCAATCCATATCATCAAGGTAAAATCTGTTATACGTGGTCATAGTTATAAAAGAAAACACTGTAATACCAAAAAAATATGAACAATTTATAGGAATTTTGCAATGAGGAATAAATATAAAAAATCTATTCATTTTTACGTTTTGATTCAATATTCTTTTGTCTCTTGTATGAGGATAATAACAATATTCTAATTATTTATCGTTTTGTTCTTAGCTATTCTACATAAACACACACACACACACACACACACACACACACACACACACACACACACACACACACACACACACACACACACACACACACACACACACATACAAACCTTGATCACTGCATTAATTCATAACTGTCATTTCTTTTCCTATAAATAATTGCATGAACATTTTATCTACTACTATTGACTCTCTCTCTCTCTCTCTCTCTCTCTCTCTCTCTCTCTCTCTCTCTCTCTCTCTCTCTCTCTCTCTCTCTCTCTCTCTCTCTCTCTCTCTCTCTCTCTCTCTCTCTCTCTCTCTCTCTCTCTCTCTCTCTCTCTCTAACCTTTAAGCCACCACATGTATTCTGCCTCAAAACACTGCAGACAACTATCTCTTCTATTCCTCGTTACTATCTCTGCATTAAAACAATTTCCAGTATTACTTTCCTTCCTGCCTGCCAGCCTGCGAGCGACCCAGAGAGCTCCAGGCGCCTACCCGCTGCTGGCCGACAGAAAAAAAGAAAATAGATGCTTCCCTTGTATATCATGTTACCAGGAAAAGGGGAAAGTAAAGTATAACCAATGAAGAGAGAAGTTAACGGCTGAGCTTGAGAAGAGGGTAGTAGTAGTAGTAGTAGTAGTAGAAGTAGTAGCAGTCTGCCTATTTCTCTCTCACTTTCTCTCTCTCTTTCTTTACACACACAACTTAACAAACCCAGGCCACAGCGGGTGAATCCAATCCAGCATCAAAGACACAACCTTCAGCCTTAACTACGTGTCTCTATTTACATTCAGTGTCATCAGTGTGTTAGACGAGTTCCTGGCTAACAAGTGAAACGTTCCGGCGTGCAAGGCTTAGCTGAGGTGCTACGAAAGGACGAACATGGAATGAAAAGGAGAATGAGGTATGGGAGGGATGGATACAGAAGGTTTTACTGTTGTTATGTGTCTTAATCTAGGTTAGGTTAGGTTAGGTAAGGTTGGGTTGGGTTAGGTTAAGTTAGGTTCAGTTTAAGTTAAGTTAGGTAAGGTTTTGTTTGGTTGGGTTTAATGATCTTTACAATGAGATAAAGTATTCATAAGCTATTTTGATTTTTACTACACGCGATGCAGTTTCAAATATAAATACCACAACACTGTATATGTGATTGTCCTTTATATGTCATCGTGTCACTGTGTACATGTAACCTTATTGTCATGAGGCAGCAGCTGTCACCCTTAATTCATCCAATGATACACATACTTTAATATAACTTTAATGCTTTAGATATACGTCTGGAGAGTAAAATTAATTAACTTTTTACAGCTTTTCTCATTCATTGCATATTTAATTGTTTTATATTACGTTAGCGAGGAATAAAATTTTTTTTTTTAGCTTTTTTTAATTTTATTATATTTTAGAAAATGTGTATTATGCTAGCTAGCAAAATATATGATTTTCTTTTAGTTTTACATAATCTAATTGCATTATAAAGTTTATTATTACGTTAGCTAGCAAAGCATATTACATTTTTCATTATACTCTTTCCTTCCATTTTTTAACGTTATAAATACACGTAAGCCAACACAACTGTATTTTTTCCAGTTTGTCTGATTGAGTTCAGTGGACGCGCTCCAAATAACAGAAAGCGTTACTGTATTCCAGGAGCCAGGCTTGACGATATAACAGATGTATGCGAAGAGGTCACCAGCGACGCAGACAATAACACTCTTTTTATCATCCACGCAGGAACAAACGATGTGTCATCCACAAGACCCGAGGAGTTGCTTGAAAAGTACAGGAAGATGATCCGCCAGTACAGGACAAAGTCTAATAACATTGTTATTTCAGGCATTCTTCCCAAGATAGATGCTGAACCGAGGTTCTACGGCAAGGCGCTCATCATCAACCACAGACTCGAATCCCTCTGTTCACAAGAAGGTGTTGACTTCCTAAACCTGTGGGATGACTTTTACAATAACCCACTTCTTTTCCAGTACGACGGACTGCACCTGAACAGTGTTGGGCATGCTCGTTTGGGCAGACTTTTCAGTGATAAAGTTTTTCTTTATAGGTCAAAAAACGCCGAGCGGACGAGAGCAGCAAAGACATCATAGTTTCTCCGTGTAATGCCACCACTGAGCCAAATAATAATGTCACAGCTGATCCAATTACTAACGTCACCACTGATCCTAATGCAAATGACGCTACTGATCCGAATATTAAAGTTTGTTATGTAAATGCTCGCAGCATCAGAAATAAATTCACTGATCTTGAAGCTCTCGCCGCAATGGATCAGTACCATATCATAGGAGTCACAGAATCATGGTTAGACACGTCGAACAGAGATTACATTGCAGAATTTCAGTTATCCGGTTATACAATTTTTAGCTGTGAAAGAGAAAACAAAATTGGTGGTGGTGTAATCTTATATATTCACAGCTCGCTCCATCCGATCTCCCTTAAAACAGAACCCATCAACGGAGTGGACACAGTTTTCATCGAATTAAAGAGTAACTCGAGCAGAAAAATACTTGGATTGATTTACAGACCACCAGGAAGACCCGCTGAAATTGACCGTTTGCTTTTCGAATCAATCTCCGAAACAATTAGTCAATGTGAAACAATCATTATGGGCGATTTTAACTTGCCAGTAACGAGATGGGGAAATCCGTTAAGATCACATGCAGGACATGACCTGTACACGAATTTATTAGAGAGCGAATTACATCAACACGTTCATGAACCGACGCGCGACTTAAATACCCTTGACCTCATTCTTTCAACAAGCGAAGAGATAGTCAGCAACGTAAATGTTGGCCCAGTTTTCAGCTCAAGCGACCATCGGATAATTACGTTCAACTTGAAAATGAAGGAAATAAAAGTAAATGACAGTAAGGAGAGGGTACCAAATTACCAAAGGGCAAATTTCACCAGAATGCGGACAATTCTAGAAGACACTGACTGGAGTGAACTGTTGTCAGAGTCAGAATCAGATATTGATAGGTCATGGGAGGCCTTTACCACAAAGCTGAACGAAGCTATTAGAGTATGTGTACCGTATCGTTACAGACGTTCAGCAAGGAAGAATAAACCAAAATGGTGGAACGATGAGATAAAAAACAGCCTCTCTCTCAAAAAACACGCGTACGATAAGTATATATCAACTAAAAACCAAGATGACAAAGTTGAGTTTGACAGAGTTCGTCGCGAAACTAAGAGACTAATAAAGCGCAGCAAGAATAACCTTGAAGAATATATAGCGGAATCATGTAAATCTAATCCTAAAGAATTTTATAGTTTTGTTAAGAGTAAAAAAGCCCTTACCTGTAATATCGGTCCACTTACTAAAGGACAAGGAAATCACACAAACGACGAAAATGAAATGGCTACAATCCTAAACAACTTTTTTGCATCCGTATTTACAGAAGAGGATTGTTCATCGTTTCAACCACTCGAGACTAGAAGAACCGAAAACTTCTTAAATGTTTTACTCATCGTAGAAAATGACGTTGAACAAAAAATTGATAAGATGAAAACTAATAAAACCCCTGGACCAGATAAAATTTCCCCGAAAATCTTGAAAGAGGTCAAGCATCAGATCAGTAAACCGCTTGCAATCATATTCAATAAATCCTTAAGGATTGGTAAAGTTCCATCAGATTGGAAACGTGCTAATGTAACCCCAATCTTCAAAAAGGGAAACAAGTCACAACCCGGAAATTATAGGCCAATCAGTCTGACGTCAGTAGTATGTAAATTAATGGAGACAATCATTCGTGACAATATGGTGAAATTCCTTGAAGACAACGATATAATTAAACCCTCACAACATGGTTTCCGTAATAAACGTTCATGTCTAACTAACTTATTAGACTTCTTTTACAATGTTTTTGACACGTACGATAAAAGCAGAGCAGTAGATATCATATATCTGGATTTTCAAAAGGCCTTTGATAAAGTTCCCCATCAACGATTGCTTAACAAACTAAAGACTCACGGTATCTCTGGTAGCATCTACAATTGGCTTCAGGACTGGCTCTCTGAACGTAAACAGAGAGTAGTCTTAAACGGTGTCTCCTCTCAATGGTTAAACGTAAAAAGTGGCGTACCACAGGGTTCAGTACTTGGCCCTATTTTGTTTCTGATATATGTTAATGACATAGATGATGGGATCTCATGCAAAATATCAAAATTCGCTGACGATACGAAAATTGCCAGTAAAGTAACTTCGACAAGTGACAGAGAAGTCTTACAATCAGACCTTGATCGACTAACGTCTTGGGCCAATAAATGGCAAATGAAATTTAACGTCGATAAATGTAAGGTACTACATATCGGAAGAAATAATGATCACGTTCAGTACCAAATGAATGGAAAACTACTTTCTGCAGTGAACAAGGAAAAAGATCTAGGAATCACAATATCAAGCGATTTAAAACCCAGTCAGCATTGCTCAGAGGTAGTTAAAACCGCTAACAGATTGGTCGGCTTTATTGGGCGTACTTTCGAAAATAAATCAGAAAAAGTCATATTAAAACTGCATAATTCACTAGTACGACCTCATCTTGAATATTGCGTACAGTTCTGGTCCCCATATTACAGAAAGGACATTGACAAACTGGAAAGAGTCCAGCGTAGAATAACGAAAATGATTCCAAGGCTGAAAAATAAACCTTATGAAGAAAGACTTAAAGAATTAAACTTATTCAGCCTCGAAAAACGAAGGATGAGAGGAGATTTAATTGAAATGTTCAAGATAATTAAAGGATTTGATAATATCAATGCAGAAGATTACATTACTTTTGATCGATCAAATATAACAAGAAGACGTCATACTTTTAAGATTACTGGTAAAAGATTCACATCAAACGAAGCCAAACATTTCTTTTTCAATCGGATCGTTAACGTTTGGAACTCCCTGCCCGCCAATGTCGTCGACAGTAAAACAATTAATACATTCAAAAATAGACTGGACAAATACTTAGAAGCCAATCCGCAACTAAAACATTATTCGTCAACATAGTAAACTTTGAGCAAGTTCCTTCTAATGTACAGTAATTACAAAATCTCGATTCGGAAGGACGTCGCTAGGGGCCTGACATCGCTTGCCAGGTAGTAGTGTTAGTGACAGTAGTAATAGGCTAGACTAATCTAATTCCACGCATTTATTTATTTATTTTTACTTATATTGCATGGTTGGCCTTCCTCTCCTGCCAGTCGTGGCTGGTGGGAGAATCCCTCACCCTTACTATCCTGTATCCTTCATCCCAGATTAGATAGTGTAGTCTAGTTCATCACAAACAGCCTCGTAAGGGCCAGTAGGCCTGTTGCTGTTTGTTCTTCCTATGTGTTCCTATGTGTTCCTATGTTTATTGCATCTTCAACCTTTCAAATATACGCCGGTGAGGCAATTCCATGCATTGATAATTACTTCCTGCATTTTCTGTTGTCCAGTAACGCATACGCGGGCATAGCATGGAGCGGGGCGGGGCAGGACAGGA
The DNA here is from genome assembly GCA_036785275.1 of Cancer borealis. Taxonomy (NCBI): domain Eukaryota; kingdom Metazoa; phylum Arthropoda; class Malacostraca; order Decapoda; family Cancridae; genus Cancer; species Cancer borealis. The sequence goes on along the minus strand of JAXIVD010000151.1, from coordinate 225,276 downwards.
TGGGGCGGGGCGGGGTGGGTGGGCGGGAGGCGAACCAATTAATCTGTCGAGTGAAACGTCAAACGAGGCCATGATTGAGCCGTGTGTTTGGCGGGCAATTAGTGGAGTCAGGAGCGAAAGAGAGGCAGGTGGAAGGATCTTGCCTGACGCTCGCTACTCAAAGGATACAAGTAGATGTCCTGCACCATTTACATTTTACATTATAGCCATTTTTTTTTTTTAAGTTTTTTTTTGTTTATAAGTTATAGTTATGGAAAATTTTTAATGGTTTAACTCATAACGAAGGTGACTTTTTTTTTTTTTTTTTTTTTTACCTATGAGAAAAAAAAAGAGTTAAAAGGTTACGTTTTGAATTTTTCGTTATCTCAGGAGACAAACAGATTTTTGAAAGACCTCCATACATACATACATACATACTACCAATCTGTACACACACACACACACACACACACACACACACACACACACACACACACACTAATAAAAAGCTAACCACAATATACAGATAACACATTCCCAACATGTCTGGTATTACTGTCATATTTCTGTCACATTTTGAAACACAGTTATATTTCATCATAGTTTTGAGCCGCTCTATTTTCTATTTGTCTGGAACGCTTTATAAAACATTCCACGAAGAGTTTTATCCGTCAATTTCATGAGCTAAAAATACATCAACCGCTATCTAATAACTATTTTCCTCAGAAATTCTTAAACGTTTTTCACCTACACAAGCTTCTACAAGGATATTCTATGGTCTTCTGCCTTTATTCTTCCTTTCTTTCTTCCTTCCTTTCTTCCTTCCTTCCTTCCTTTCCTTCACGTATTCCTTCGCCTCACATTTGCCTTCAGCCTCTTTCTCTCAACTTGAAACACGTCCCTCCCTCCCTACGTACTTGTGTGTCCAGTTTCTTTTGTCTTACTTCGTCCTCAACTTTTAATGTCAGTCTTTTAGTCGCGAACTTCCCTATATTTTTTTCTCTCTTCACATCCTTGTCTTTCTCCCAACAGATGTCTAATCCTTTTTATTTCCTATTAATTATTTACATTATTTACTTTTTCGTAATTTCCTTCTTTTCCTTATTGTTCAGTGTACGTAGTGCGTCGAGACTGAAGAGTACATACACAACACAAAACATTTACATTCCCGTCACGCCCAATGTTTACGTATCCCACGATGTAAAACTAATTTGCATAAACACACTGTTGCTTAATTCAGGAATTCATTAAAGCAGTGAAGAGTGGCAATAACGGTGCTGCATTCCCTAACCATACGCCATAAATATCAAAACAAGGGTAGCACACTAACCCACTACTACTACTACTACTTCTATCTAAGGCATTCATTTGTCTTCTCAGCCTCTGCTCTTATTGTGTTTTCGAATCTGTACAAGAAAGTGAGAAAACAATACTAATCTACGGCAAAAGAGTAACAACAGAAACAACGCAACAAACGATGGCATGAAAAATGAAAAGGAAAGATGAAAAAAGACAAGAAAAGAAAGGAAGTGCCGCCGCTGGTGCTGTTAGAGTGTTGGCTGTTTATTGTAAGGGAAGGATGCGGTCTGCCAGTGTGTGTGGCCTGCACCTGGGTGTGTGTGCCGCCGCTGGTCCTGTTGTCTTGGTTGTTTATGTCAGGGGAGTGATATAGACAGCCAGGTTAGTACGTAAACTAAGGCGTTTGCAGTTTGCAGTTTCCAGTCCGCGGCGATCACCTGGCCGCGGCAAGTTTTCTGCGGCCTGAAATATCGCCTTATGAAGCATGCGTGTGTACAAGATTCGGTTACGCTATAGGACTTTAGCGGCGATCATCTCTATCTCACGCGAAGAAGAAAAAATTCCACCGTCTTCGTTTCTGATTTCACCTTTAGGAAGAGCTGAGTCAACCTCACCTGCCTCCTCCTACCTGCAGAAGCCTCATCAGAAACTCATCGCTGTCGGAAATGTCTCTGATTTCCTGGTTTTTATTGTGCAAGTCCGATAATGCAATGTTACCGAGGTATAATTCTTGATGGGTTACCTTGTGAAAGTTAGTGTTGGTGGATGGTTAAAAGGAAGGTCGATTGGTGATGGTTATTATTATTATTATTATTATTATTATTATTATTATTATTATTATTGCAAAAGTACAGAGATAATATATTTCCTTTGATATTCTGATGGAAATCTTGGAAGTTATACACATTTCATTACTTAGATTCCTTGTCTATTTCCTTTTATTTCATTCAGGATAGAGAACGGAAGTCATGCAATGGGATTGAATGACTGAGAAATCACACACACACACACACACACACAGACACAGACACAGACACAGACACAGACACAGACACACACACACACACACACACACACACACACACACACACACACACTGGGAAGAAGATAAAGCATTCCAGTTCCATCACAGGATTTCCAGCGTCCAGTCATTATTCCAGGCGAGTTACATCACAACGGTATTCCAGGCAGCGGCAACAGCTATTCTTTTCCTATTCTTCAGTTACACCCACGCCTCCTCCCGTCACACCCACGCCTCCTCTTGTCACACCCACGCCTCCTCCCGTCACACCCACGCCTCCTCCCGTCACACACGCCTCCTCCCGTCACACACGCCTCCTCCCGTCACACACGCCTCCTCCCGTCACACCCACGCCTCCTCCCGTCACACCCACGCCTCCTCCCGTCACACCCACGCCTCCTCCCGTCACACCCACGCCTCCTCCCGTCACACCCACGCCTCCTCCCGTCACACCCACGCCTCCTCCCGTCACACTCACACCTACCGTCACATGATGTAAAGTTAATTCTGACACACCGAAACAAGAAAAAAAAAGAAAAAAAATAGAAACGCTGAAATTTTCTTGCACAACGGAACAAAAAAATAATAGAGAAAATGAAAAAAAGCAAAAAAAAAAAAAGACCTTTTTTTATTATTTGTTTTTGTTTGTTTGTTTTGTTTGTTTGATGCATATTCATGACAAGGAAATGAAGCTTTTGTACGTCAATGACTGTTAACGCAACTCTCTGCCACGTACACGAAATAGCATAGGCAAGGCAAGGCAAGGCAAGGCAAGGTAAGGTAAGGTAAGGTAAGGTAAGGTAAGGTAAGGTAAGGCAAGGCAAGGCAAGGCAAGGCAAGGCAAGGCAAGACAAGGCAAGGCAAGGCAAGGCAAGGCAAGGCAAGGCAAGGCAAGGCAAGGCAAGGCAAGGCAAGGCAAGGCAAGGCAAGGCAGGGTAAGGTAAGGTAAGGTAAGGTAAGGTAAGGTAAGGTAAGGTAAGGTAAGGTAAGGCAAGGCAAGGCAAGGCAAGGCAAGGCAAGGCAAGGCAAGGTAAGGTAAGGTAAGGTAAGGTAAGGTAAGGTAAGGCAAGGAAAGGAAAGGGAAGGGAAGGGAAAAAAGGGAAGGGAAGGGAAAAAAGGTAAGGTAAGGTAAGGTAAGGTAAGGTAAGGTAAGGTAAGGTAAGGTAAGGTAAGGTAAGGTAAGGTAAGGTAAGGTAAGGTAAGGTAAGGTAAGGTAAGGTAAGGGCTACCTCATTGCCAGACGTACAAGCAAGGCCAGTCTTCATGAATCATATCAAATGGGTGAGGTTAGGTCAAGGGTTTCCCACAAGACTTGCAAGTAAAATATGAACCAATACTTCACTGGCTTTTATATACTTATTTATACATTGCTTTTTCCCCGAGTCATCTTCTTCCCTTGGACTGAGAGAGAGGAGAATAGTGGAGCGTGGCAGAGGAGGGTGAACAGGAGGAAGAGGAGGAGAGGAGGGAAGAGAAGATGGGAAAGGAGAGAAGGTTAGAAGAGGAGGATGAAAAGGAGGAAGGACAGGAAGGTAAGCTAGGAGAATGAGAAGAAAGAAGAGGAGAGGAGGGTGAAAAAGAGGAAGAGGAGAGGAAGGTAGAAAAGGAGGAGGAAAAGGAGGAAGAGGAGAGGAAGGTAGAAGAGGAGGATGATAAGGAGGAAGAAGAGAGAAGGAATCAGTGCACTTCACTATCCCATAAGACAGAGGAATCGAGTTTTAGCTGTAAAGTCGAGTAAGCAAACAAGAAAAGCTTTAATTTCGTGAAATGAAAGATTTTTTTCTCTCTCTCTCTCTCTCTCTCTCTCTCTCTCTCTCTCTCTCTCTCTCTCTCTCTCTCTCTCTCTCTCTCTCTCTCTCTCTCTCTCTCTCTCTCTCTCTCTCTCTCTCTCTCTCTCTCTCTCTCGACATAAGTTCCCTTCAACACTTAAGGTAAATATTGAATGAACCTTTGCATGACAGTCGTGTTTCAGGCAAAAAAAAGCCGTAAAGTTGAAAGAGAAAGCGTGCGTTGAAAAAAATGTGAATGTGGAAGGAGGGAAGAGAAGGCAAGGAAGGAGAATATATGAAGAGGACGAGGATGATGAAGACAACGAAGAGGAAATGAAGATAGATAGATATAGATAGATAAATAAAACAATAAACAGACTTCTTATAGACAAAACATATCTCACAACACAATTTTACTCTTCGATTCTCTTATAGATACTTAAAAAATGGTTTGAATCTATAAAACTCTAAGTCATTATTATCTTCTTAAAGGATGTATACAAACAGCTTCTCACCTTTAACCACAGTATAGTGATCTTGGATTTAGGTCTAGGGTGCATTTTGTTCTTAGTATAACTTTCTAATTAGTGCTGCATAATTAAGGTGGCCATGGTGTGTGTGTGTGTGTGTGTGTGTGTGTGTGTGTGTGTGTGTGTGTGTGTGTGTGTGTGTGTGTGTGTGTGTGTGTGTAGTATCATACAAGGTTTCATTTTTCAATTATTTTTTCGATTTAATTAGTTTAATTAATTCCAGGCGTTGCTATTACCATTATTATTAAAATCAATTATATTATTTTTTTTATTATTATAATTTTTTTGCTACTACTACTACTACTACTACTACTACTATTACTATTATTATTATTATTGTGCTTTGTTGTAATACTCTTCCTTTATCATTTTCCTGGTCTGTTTAATGTCTTACTCAATTCACTCTTTCACTCAGTAATGGCTAAGGAACACGAGAGATTCCTTAGATAATGACTTTCTTCTACCTGACTTCCGCTACTCTTCTCTGTCTTGCTAGGAATTCCAATGAAGATCTTCCGAGTACCAACGTTTACTAGACCCTGTTAGGCACCGATGTTAAGCAGAAGATTTATTTTAAGCTTTATACTAAACTTCGAGGTCACTTTCCATGCAAACTTTACGACCTTATGTTGATTTTTCTTAAGGTAAAGTTCTCGTTCCTAAGTTTTGTATTTTTTATTTTCATTTTCTGGTGAATGATTGGATTAAAGGAAGAAGTTATGCTTGTGATGAGAGAATATTAATGTTTTATAAGGATTTACACATTTAAATGACACTGTTATTATGGTTATGAAAATGGTACATGTTCTGGTGAATGAGGACAAAAAAACAAAACAGTGAGGGACAAGTTTCTATCATTGGTGAATATTGACAGATTAATGAGTTGCCGCATCAATTACAATGCGTTTCAGATTAATCAATTACAATGCGTTTCCGAGTTATACGTGAATCTGTGTACAAAAACTATGCTGAAAATCACTGAAATAAATCACTCCTGTCATCACCAATTTTTATCTAAATCAATAACTAAAACGTTTCGAATAATTTTGATCGACATTTTGAAACACGAGTCTTACATCACCATTTGTTGTTATCTAATCTTAACGTTACGCTGTGTTGCTATAATGAGGTTCTACAAGACAGACGAGGTAGGAGAACACAATAACACAACACACACCATAGCACAACACCAAACACCCAACACCATGCTTGTAATGACTCACCTTACAGAACACAACACCGCCGTCCGTCTAGTCTCCGCCGATCGCTCGTCACCTGTCATGGTGGAACATTAGATAAAGTTAAGTCAGGTTAGGTTAAGTTAAGTTAGGTTAGGTTAAGTTAGGTTAGGTTAAGTTAGGTTAGGTTAGGTTAGGTTAAGTTAAGTTAGGTTAGGTTAGGTTAGGTTGAGTTTGGTTAAGTAATGTTAGGGTTGATAATTTATAAAGCTAGACAATCAGAAAACAAGGACAGGTGTTGTTGACATGCATGCAGGGAGGAGGAGGAGGAGGAGGGACATAGAATATAGAAAAAAATACGCATTCCCATATCCTTACACAGCAAATGGTTAAATATATATTCTCCGTGATCTTTATTTTTCATCACCACAAACTAAACGAACTTTCTGAAACTACTACGAAAACTATCTGCCACTTTTTCTTCCTTTGATTCAGTTCCTCGCGCGCACTCAGTCCCTTGCAGTCAGCCTTCATCTGCCTCTGATGCGCTCCTCATACACACAAACACTTGAGCGAATCTGTCCGTGGTATTATTTAGTGGTCTTTGATGACGGCCCTTCCGAGGCTCCCCAATTCTTGCTGGTGCTGCTCCCTGGTGTCTGAATGAATAATCTCCGAGGTGATGGAGAGTTTATATATATTTCTTTTATTTATTTATGTAGAGTACGGTTATTAAGGATAATTTATAAGATATTCCAGTGTACTAATACCTACGCTAATTCTCTGTATAATTAGACTAAAAATAAATGAACTAATAAGAAAATTCGCTCATCTCTACAAATTACATACAATATATACCACAAATTATACTCTTCCTTCCCTCTTCCATTGAGTAATTTAGAACCACCCACATCTCTCTACTCATCTATGTTCTCCCTGAGGCTCGGAAAGCTAAGAACAAGGCAGGATTAAGAAAGAGTTAAAGTATGTTCCTGACTTGCTCCTTGCTGCCGTCTGGCCATTCATCACGAGGTTATCTTCCTAACACAAGGCAAAGGACGAAGGTTAATGGTGATTACTCGCGAGACGGAAGCTGCGCGAGGGAGGGAAGTGATAGTAGAGGAGAGACGAAAGGACACCCCCGGTAGGCATGGCAAGAAAGCAGAAAATGTGATGGAAATTAACTGAGCTGGAATAACTAAGGAATGAAAGAGCGTCTGGAAGGAGGTGAAGCTTTCATTATGGATCCGCACGTGGAAGGAAAAGAAAATTAAAAGAAGGGAAACAAATGGATTAGGAAAAGGAAAGAGGCAATAGACATTACTTCGTGTCAACACATACCATCACTCATACATACCAACACCTGCTCAACCACCAAGACACCAGCCAGGGGTATAGACAGGCACCGCTCCGCCCCTCACCTCTCTACCCACAACAGTGTATCCAGCGAGTGTCTTCCGAGCACCTCACCTCCTCATGCCAGGCAGCTAGGGCGAGTGTGGTGGTCCGCTCTATACCATCTCCCCATACAATTAACAGTAGCACATTACATTTCTCTTTCATGAGTAAATGTATATATGCAGTAACATCCCGATTAACAAAGTAACATGTACATACTAATATAATACAACAGAACATGTAACACCCTGATATACAGCCTAACAAGCGAAACAACAACCCGAAGCATCCTCAACGACGCTTCATTCACCACACAACAAACCTGAACCCAACACACTAGCTACGAACCATCAATCAGGGCAAACAGTGCTAACACATTGTCATTATATATATTATAGCTCAAATGAACGGCTGTTTTCTGCTTTTTCTTTACTATTTATATATTTTATACTATATATATATATATATATATATATATATATATATATATAATATATATATATATATATATATATATATATATATATATATATATATATATATATATATATATATATATATAATATATATATATATATATATATATATATATATATATATATATATATAATATATATATATATATATATATATATATATATATATATATATATATATATATATATATATATATATATATATATATATATATAATATATATATATATATATATATATATATATATATATATATATATATATATATATATATATATATATATATATATATATATATATATATATATATATATATATATATATATATATAATATATACATATATATATATATATATATATATATATATATATATATATATATATTATATATATATATATATATTATATATATATATATATATATATATATATATATAATATATATATATATATATATATATAATATATACATATATATATATATATATATATATATATATATATATATATATATATATATATATATATATATATATATATATATATATATACATATATATATATATATATATATATATACATATATATATATATATATATATATATATATATATATATATATATATATATATATATATATATATATATATATATTACGTAAACCACATGCTTTTTGAGTTATTCAGTAAAACGTGAATTTTAGAACAAAATTCCATGAACATTGCGTGACAATTTTGAAATCTTCAAATCTCACAAAAATTGGTTATGATAACCATCTCACATCCTTAAGCTCATGTTTCCACAAGTACAACATCAACACAGGAGCAGCCTTGACGTGCATCACAAGCATAGTGGAGGTGACTAGACAAGGAAATATTCACTAATGTTAGACACGTGAGGCAGACAGTGCGTTGCATCATCTGAGGTGATGTCCTGCGCCTCTCAGCCGTCCACCTTAGCATGGCATCACTATTATATTCATCACCACGTTTATGAAGTGCAATATGTAGTCACTCACTCCAAGTAGAGAGTATTACAAGATATTACTTCAATGGGAAGGTAGCTAGCTGAATAATCCCGCCAGGAATGTTGGGACAACCACTGCGTCTCCCTCCCTTGCCACCCTGCCTGCTTCCCTTCATCAGAGTGCGTACACAAGACCTGCCAAGCCGCCTCACCACTGGGATTTACTACCTAGTCCCCGCGACTCCCCTCACGTGAGTGTTTGTATCAAAGGATGACCAAGGCAGAGCGAGGGATAACAGGTCCTGCTTCCCCTTAGGTGTGCCGTAGCCTTTATAGTTTGGTGTTTGGTGGCGTTGATTTTGCACCTAAAGCACCGTTATTGCACACCATGAACCACTTACTGATGTAGTGACACGACTTAACTTTGCTTCACTTTGGGTAATAGTACTTTCTATCTTATTATATTCTCTGTAAACTACGAACATTTCCAATTTTATTTTCTGATTTTTTATGTAATATCTGCCTCTCCCGTCATTCCGTGTGGGAGATTAGTACCAGTTAGGGAATAATTGGATGTATTTTCTGAGAATCACAACTTAATATAGAACTCAATGGAGGTGGGAGTGAAGGGTGAACTCTGACTCCCGTCCCATCAGGTAACAGGCTCTCAGGCACCACAAGGAACACGCTAAGTGGCTACAACAATATGTAATCTCACTATTCCTAATGCTCTCTCTCTCTCTCTCTCTCTCTCTCTCTCTCTCTCTCTCTCTCTCTCTCTCTCTCTCTCTCTCAACTTAATTCTTATCTCCGTCTTTCGTCCACGTATTTGGGGAAAGAGTGGAAGAAAGAACTGATAAAGGAGGAATAAGGACAGTAAGGAAATTCGGAAAGCAAGAACCGCATTGCCTCCTCCCCCTCGTGGTGTTCTGGGAGTGGTGTGCAGTTTGCCGCGGGAGGAGGAAGCAGGTAATGGGATAAACGAGGTAATGGCAGGCCGGGAGAGCGAGACTACCAGACAGATTACTCACACTAATTATGCATAGAAGAAAATCCTTGGTTACTGGGTAATACGCGGCCTTACTTACGATATATCAAAACACACACACGCTCGCTCACTCGCTGGCTCACACACACTCGCTCGCTCGCTCGCTCACACACACACACACACACACACACACGCTCGCTGGTTCACACATATGCTCGCTGGATCACACAAACGCTCGCTCGCTTGCTCGCTCGCTCACACACACACACACACACACACACACACACACACACACACCAGGTAAGCGATGCGTCAACAGAAATGAAATGAAATTGGTTAGAAAGTTAATGATTCTATTGTGTAAATGTTATTAGTTTACCTTATTTGAAAAAAGTCGTCTTGTAGGGTCCACCACTACCACCACCACCTCTGCTGCTAAAACTTCTGTAATGGCGGCACCTGATTGGTTATCTATCGTGTCTCCATCTAAGGGACACACAGGCTATCTAGAGTCAGTCAAGCGGCACCTGCATCACTGTCCTTATGCACCGCAGGCCACCAGTCCCATGCGGCATGCACACAGTGACCAAAAGTTTCACCTGTACGATCAGTAATGAGATCAGTCAACGCGCACAACCCGCACATACACTCACCGCGTGGTCAGCAGCGGCACTACTTGATGCGGCGCAGGAACGCAGATGTGGTGACGTGGTGTGCTCTCCGCGCTGCTCGTCACCTCTCGCGGGAAATTCATATCTGCCTTTCAACCATATTAGAATTTGACTTCTATAAAATACTGTAAACACTAGAAATTTGCGTACATTCTTTCACCCGGATTTCTTGAAGTTTATGTATACTTAACATTATTAACTGTACTATACTGTACAATGAATACAGTGTTGACTACTGTTTCAATATAAAAGATTATCATTTTATTTTCTACTCTGAAGAGACTTAAGTTATCTCCCTTCCTCCTCATCCACACACACACACATACACACACACACACACACACACACACACACACACACACACACACACACACACACACACACACACACACACACACACACACACACACACACACACACACACACACACACACACACACACACACACACACACACACACACACACACACACACACACACACACACACACACACACAAATAAACATTATATGTCCGAGTACTAGGCTTGTTTTACCTCAGGCGATGAATAAGGAATAACATTATATTATTCTTATTACATAGTACTACATAAGCGGCGGGTTCACGGATTTTATTTAGTATTATATTTTGCGTGTAGCTACATTTCTAATCTAGTTTTATAATGTAATGCTATTGTAGCGTGGTATATAAGTTTCACCAAAGATACATAATGAAACAACTTCCAACTGAGTCCACGTTATTTGCCTGCTGACCCCCGCCAAGCGAGCCTCTCACACGCTGGGAGTGACGGGGTGGCGGCAGCTCAGAGCCTTGTGGCGGGGCAGTGTAGGGATTGGTTTTCACGCCTCTACTTATTTATATCTCGTGCCTCATTCATAGTGGGCCTGGAGGATTGGGGAGTGTCAGTTATCTCCCCCTTCCCCCCACCTCTCTCTCTCTCTCTCTCTCTCTCTCTCTCTCTCTCTCTCTCTCTCTCTCTCTCTCTTTCAACTTGCCTCTCTACCTTTACCTGTATCGTACTCTGTAGCAGCCATTTTGATGCTACATATATAGGTAATAAGTATATCTTGTAGTGTCTGGATAAACAGTTACTTCCATGCCTGCAGCTCCACAGTTATGGTAGGAAAGAAAATTGTATATTGCTTTTCTCTCTCTATGTTCCCGTCAGGTATGTGTAGTGGGGAAGACACAGTGCTTGGACATACCTACCTGCTCGTGCGTAATACTGACACGCGCGTTGAAATAGTTTATTGCTAATAGACGTTGAGACACAAACACACTGATTTTGCTGCAGCTCCTCCCTACTCCACTGTTATATTATTACAGAAACTATCTATGGTTAATGTTAGGCTTGATAAATAGTAATGCACATTGAAGTCTGTCAGGAGAGGCTGCAGCAAACCTTCACTATCAAACTTGTCAAAATAGGAATCAATTAGTCAGATCAGGTCAGTTGTGATAAAATAATAAGGTTCGGAATTAAACGTTATGACATGTGACACTAAAATACTTTTTTATTACAGTTTCTTCAAAAAATTATATACAAAAATAGTATCTACAATCTTAAGCACTAACCATTAATTGAAAGGTAAATATCACATTCAGGTAAGATGAACCGCAGACCACAGGGAGTCATCGGCAGCTTGAGAGACTGAGGAGGTAACCCGTGACGAGGAGAAGGGTAACGCGTACGTGGGTGGTGACGGGGAGAGAAGGGCTGTGACTGCTCTGATGCACGGCGGCTTGAGGTTGATCTGTAGGGTAAAGGAACACACACTCGGTAAAGACCAACACACTGACCTTTCTTACCTCCTACGTCCAACCTTCGACATCGTTTATTTTGTGTTACATTTCCATCGTTTTTTTAAAGGATTCATATTGTGTATTTAATATATGGTTTTATGACAAATTGATTATTCATTAACACGTTTCAGTTATTGCTATGGTGAGGTGTTGGATGCGGTACGATATGTTTGGTCTCGCCCCGGCAGCAACTCAGGCCATCTGTTATTAACGTTGATTAATTATGAATAGTTTTAGTTGTTGAATATTCTGGTATTTTGTTCATTTTCTTCCTGTTTTAAGGCATTTAGTTCACCAGTAATAATTATCAGATGAACTTTATCGGTATTTGAAGTTGCCAATAAAATGATTAATACATAAGACAAGTGATAAAGAGAATAAATACTAAATAATGACTTCTTTTTATAATGTGGATGAAGGATGACAGGTCTTCACTCCATACTTTTTACTCCTCTTTTCCAGCTACAGTCACACCGCACCACCAAAATACTCACTTGTTACCGACACGTATCAGGCAACTTTTGTGACTCGTTACCTCAACAATTACTGCCGGTGAAAAGTTCGATATTTTTTCTATTTTTTCTCTACCAGTGATTACCATTTATTTTGACACCGATCGCATGTTTTCAAGGACGGAGTGTTTGCCTCTGTAAGCTGGACGGAATGCGTGGTGTGTGATAACATATATATTGTGTCTGAATTAAATACAAAAACTGGTACGAATAGATGTTCATGATATACAAAAAAATGGTGACGTATGTATTTGGTAACGTATAGATTTTACTTTTTAATAATAGCGAAGTTTAATGACGCGAAGTGGAAAAAGATGCATGATAGTTTTAGTGAAATTTTTTTTAAAGCTGTAATACTAAAAAAAAAGATAACACTTGACATTCAAATTCCAGGTTAAAACTTAAGTCTTCATGATACTAATTGGAAAGAAAACAACTGGTGTAGCAAAAAAAGGATAAAATCAAAAAAGAAAATAGAAAACAATACATCAGGAAACTATTAAAAAAATGTGATCAACTATAAAAAAAAAATATTACGGAACAAAATCCTGTAAAAGAAGCTTAACAATAATAAAAGTAGATCGTTTGGGAGGCAATTACAAGGCTGAACATGAGTGTTGAGAGAACGTCAAGTTTAGTGCAGCTAATTGGCAGGAGCTTATCGAAAAGACACGATAACAAGAATCCCTCATAACACTATCTATTATATGTCACT
>JAXIVD010000151.1:186970-204470 GCA_036785275.1 Cancer borealis | reverse complement strand
GATCTGCTTCAACATGGCCTCAAATCCGGTGTTTCTGTAGCGCAAGTAGTAAATACCCGTGAGGAGATTGAAGCCAGAGTCCAATAGACAGTCTATCCGAAAACTATGAATATGTTATCAAAGGCAACATGGCGGAGGAGAACGAGAGTGAGAGGCAGCCTGTGTGTGTGTGTGTGTGTGTGTGTGTGTGTGTGTGTGTGTGTGTGTGTGTGTGTGTGTGTGTGTGTGTGTGTAATCATGACATAAAAAGCTGAGAAATACGAGACAGAAGTACATAGTGTGCAGACCATTCCCGTCTCAAGCATGCAGTGTGACCTCTTGTTAAACGTGATAACTAGTCCTTAAAGGGTTGTTAGTGCAGGCAAGTCATGCAGACCCTTCACTCTTCACCCTTACACACCCTCCCTCACACACACACACACCTTATTAACACCTGTGTATAAGCGTCTAACACCAACACAACACAATAGTAACACTAACAACACAAACACCAATTTTAGCTTCGCGAACGACCCACAAACATGAAGTATAATTGTGTATTAGCTTTGCATGATCCTATTCCAGCTGTTTTCTTATCTAGTCTTGTTAAAGTTTGGTAGTTTATGTATTTTTTTAGTTTCTCGTAATATAATGATTCAAATTAGTCACGAAAGTTATCTTTTACTTTTTTTAAAAAACTTTTTCGAATGATCTGTTTTTATTTATATTTTTTTCATCCGCGTTTTCCAATTTAGTTCCTCATCGATCTGTTCTTTTTTCTTTCCTTCCGTGAGCTTTCTCTAACATCCACTTTCTTTTTCACAATATTTTCCCGTTTCTTACAACGTTAAGTTTCCTCGCTTCATTTGTTTCCTTTACTTCTCGACACACTCTTCTTCCATCTTTCCCTAATGTTAAACCCTCACAAATTACCGCAAATACGATGATGAAGAAGAAGAGACAACAACATCTTCTTACTCTCTGTCTTAACAAACTCTATTACGTACATACTTTTCATTCTCAAATCTCACTGCATCTTGTTCTTTCTTACTTTCCAACGTTATGAAGGAAAAAAAACGCAAATAGAATGACGCACCACTTGTAAGATCATGCTCGCCCCACATGCTCTACTTACCCCAAAGTGACTCCAGCACTCACCCTCTTCAACCACCTTCCTTAAAAACCCGAGCAAAAAAAAAAACAGGAGGCGGAGGTGACTGCTATTCTTACTAAGTAGTTTCACTTAACCTGGCTGGGCGCTCCTCCTTTAAGATCTAATAGCCAGTAGTACATTTAATTTGGTTGCTGGTGGTGCTGGTTTAAGCCTAGACGTCCCCATCGAATTCGGAAGGTAAGTAACGGAACGAGGCTGAGCTAAGTTAAGAGTGACGCTAGTGGGTTAAGTCTCCGCGCTACGTCCAAGCAACATTACCCCGATGTAACTTAGAGGCACAAGCAGACATTCACCCTGTAGCGGTCGTCTGGCGAGTAGGTTAGCAGGCCAGCAGTGATGATGTGCAGGTTACGACGTCTCATCCAAGTGACCTGCAACAAGGGAGAAGGATATAAGTGTAGGTTCAGTGAGGTTATACTTACTCTCTCTCTCTCTCTCTCTCTCTCTTTTTGTGTGTATTTTGGTGGATATATGGAGGGAGATAAATGTGTTTGTGTGTGTTATGTGTTATGTGTGAAATAAATCCATGACGGGAATGAAATAGAAAATAATAATAGTATCCAAATTTTCTACCTTAATGGAAACCCGGGGAAGTGATATTTATTAACCCAAATTCGTGTGTGTTTTAACGTTCAGGATTATTGATGTTTTTCCGCTGATGAATGTGTGTAATATTACTCAACACGAATATTTAGAGGAACCAAAAATGAATAAAAAACTGTTCAAAATAATTCTCTGTCACCACAAATTAACAGGTAAAGGGACTAATTAGGAAGGTAACTCACACCTTCATCTCATAACTAATAAACGCCAAGAAAATAAATCAACATAACATAGCATAGCTTACCTAAAAACTAAAAACAAGGTGTAGTTAGATAGTCAAATTAACCTTGACATGTATTACAAAATTCCTCCAGTTCCCGTAAATTAAGCAGGTGTGCAAATCTTATGGAAAGGGTCATTAAGGAAGACAAGAGCCGCCTGCCACCTCCACTCCTTCCCTGCAGGAGACAAGGTGGAGTAGGAAAGTAATCGACCTTGCCCCTGTACGGCCGTTTTTGATAATTTATTCATGGTTTTGAGAAAGACTCCACATAAGGGAACGCGTCTCATCTCAGCCACGACATTTTCCCCTCACATTACGGCTAGTGAGGGGAAGGCTGGAAGGCTGCTTGGCGCTACTTGAGGAAAAGTGATAAGGAACTTGAAACTCGAGGTGGCACAAAGGGTCTGGAAGGTACAATTGGTGGTGTGATAGGAGGGAAGGGAAGGACAGGGTTGTGAAGGGAGGAAGTGTGAGGGGAACAGACACTATCTTTGTGAGGTATTATGGGTAAGTGTGTGTGTGTGTGTGTGTGTGTGTGTGTGTGTGTGTGTGTGTGTGTGTGTATGTGTGTGTGTGTGTGTGTGTGTGTGTGTGTGTGTGTGTGTGTGTGTGTGTGTGTGTGTGTGTGTGTGTGTGTGTGTGTATTTATGAACAGGTAAGTTGAATCATATTATTATAAAACACAACCTCTATAAATACAATAAAATGATTGATTCTAAAACAAAAACATTCTTGCTTATCATAAAAAAAAAATAATGTACATAAATCACACCTATACTTATCAATTCATCAATCAGCATTTTTCACTCAACACCAACCCTTTCATTACCTTTGTACAACAGATGGAGGAGGAAAGACAGATCACACAAGCGGGATTTTTTTTTATACTTAATTTATTGTTTCCCTTAGCCGGTACCCTTTTAATGTAAAAAAAAAAAAAGCAACACTTATCACTGAGATAGAAAAGACAGACAAGAAGATAAATCAAGAGGAGCTGGAAGATGACTAAAGACTCTTCCACACGAGAGGCAAATGCATGATAAGACTAAGAGACAGAGCAGGACAGGTATTAGAAAGACGCCACACCTCTCAGTCCCAAACTTACCCAGGGAACACAAGCAACGTAGTGAATCAATGTATACACACAATACAGAGTCAACACGAGGAGGTAAACAGACACAACACATAAGTAAACAAAGGTATCTCTCACTAGCACACCTTCCCCTTCCCTTTTCCCTTCCCCTTATCCTTCTCTTTCCCCTTTCCCTTTCCCTTCATCTTCCATCTTCCCCTTCCCCTTCTCTTTCCTCTTCATCTTCCCCTTTCCTTGCCCTTCCTAACCCAATTAACAGACAGGTGAAGTGAACCTAATCTAACCTAACCTAACCTAACCTAACTTAATTAACATCCTACCCAACTTAAATGTAAACAATGGGACAGGATGCAACTCACGGATCTGTCCCCGAGGTTGGCAATCCTACAAGGGAGGAAGGCGTGGGATCCTTCGCTCACTGTCACGTTAACTGGAGGATCCACGAAGGAGGGTCCTGCCGGCCACGAGCACCAGCCTGTAGGAGGGAAAAAAAGAGATTAGAGAGAGAGAAAAGAGAGAGAGAGAGAGAGAGAGAGAGAGAGAGAGAAAAAAAAAAAAGAGAGAGAGAGAGAGAGAGAGAGAGAGAGAGAGAGAGAGAAGAGAGAGAGAGAGAGAGAGAGAGAGAGAGAGAGAGAGAGAGAGAGAGAGAGAGAGAGAGAGAGAGAGAGAGAGAGAGAGAGAGAGAGAGAGAGAGAGAGAGAGAGAGAGAGAGAGAGAGAGAGAGAGAGAGAGAGAGGAGAGAGAGAGAGAGAGAGAGAGAGAGAGAGAGAGAGAGAGAGAGAAGAGAGAGAGAGAGAGAGAGAGAGAGAGAGAGAGAAAGAGAGATTAAAGAGGTATTAAAGAGCGATTAGAGAGAGAAAGAGAGAAGGAGAAAGAGAGAGAAATAAAATGAAAGAGAGAAAGATTAGGAGGTTAGGTCACAGCCTTCAAAACACAACACAACACAACACAACACAACACAACACAACACAACACAACACAACACAACACAACACAACACACAGAAACTCCCTTCCTTCCATGGATATACTTTGACTTGGATTTAAAAAAAACACCACAACAACAAGCCGCGGAACGAAGGTGACATTGACGGTAAGGAAAAAGAAGTTAGATCGCGTTGACCACCTCGCTACCTTCTCTACCGCTACCACTGCCTGAGAGAAACACAAAGACAGGCTCAACGCACCATGGAAACGATACAACTCTCCTTTTGTACCGCTGGAGCCTTTGTAATGACCGTCACCACAGAGAGAAAGAGAGAAAGAGAGATGAATGAAAGGGAGAGAGATTGTACAGGTGTGAATGCTAATCTTGTATGTCTATATATATATACAACACATTATTGTTGTATATATGTTACTTTTGCGTGACTTATAGGGATTGTGGTCTTAGTTTTCTCTATGTGTGGTATAATTTTACTATGCTATGGTCGTTATAAAGAAAATTACGACCACACTCGATGCAAAGACAGAAAGAAAAAATTAGACATGGATATTCGGGCAATAGATATTTTCTGACTTGTCTCCTACACTTCCTACTCTTCTTCCTCCTCCTCTTCTTCCTCCTCCTCCTCCTCCTCCTCCTCCTCCTCCTTCCTCCTCCTCCTCCCTCCTCCTCCTTCTCCTCCTCCTCCTCCTCCTCCTCCTCCTCCTCCTCCTCCTCCTCCTCCTTCTGGGTTACAGGTTACGGTCGTCATTTATACAGTTAACATCGCCTCGCTCAGCAATAGTTCACTCAAAAATAATTGCTTCAGTGGGAGAAAATGTGTTGTGGAATGAAACTTTTGTTGGTTCCGTTGAAAATAAGGAGAGGAAAAAATTGGGGCGTGATATTTCTGCCACAAAAATAGATGCTGTAAGTATCCCCATGTGTAACGCGAACACGCACACACACCCACACATACACGCGCACACACACACACGCACACACACATACACGCACACACACACACACTGGATAGAAAAGGGGTTGGTTCGTAGGATTTATTTCGTGTTCTGCAGCAACAGGCGGAGTGCAAATCCTCTTCTTTGTAAGGAAAAAAATATAGATAAACACGAAGGAATTAGGAGGAGGTGGAGAAAGGCGAAAGGGTGGAGGAAAGGATGAGAGAGACAATTTTTTCTCATTCTGTCTCTCTCTCACTCTCTCTCTCTCTCTCTCTCTCTCTCTCTCTCTCTCTCTCTCTCTCTCTCTCTCTCTCTCTCTCTCTCTCTCTCTCTCTCTCTCTCTCTCTCTCTCTCTCTCTCTCTCTCTCTCTCTCTCTCTCTCTCTCTCTCTCTCTCTTTTCCTTTTACTATTCTCTGATCCATTAATCTTTCCTATGTCTGTCTTGTTCACTTCTTGTCACTATTATTTTTCATCTATGCTCTCTGTCTTCCTATTCTCTCCTCTTCCTCTATTTATTCTACATTCCTCGTCTCCTTTTTTTATGCCCTCCCTTTTTTTCCTTTTTCTTTCTTGCGCTTCATCTGCGTTTCCACCTCTTTTTTTCCCCTCTCCTTTTACCTCCTACACATTTTCTTTTCCTTTATTTTCTCTTCATACGTTCATTCACGTCCTTTCTATTTCCACCTACGTCTCCCTTCCACCTTTTTCTTTTTCCCTTTCTATCTTTCTCTTTCTTGTTGCCTTCTCTTCCCCTTCCTTCCTATTGTTCAGTAATATTATAGGTATTTTGATGGGGAGGAATCAGGTTTTTATTAATGGTTATGTCTGTGAAGTGTAATAGACAGTAATAGTATAAAACCCCTTAATTGCTTATGGTATTATTAATTGTGATCATGAATATAGCACGATAGACAAGCCTCATTACCCTCTGTGTGTGTGTGTGTGTGTGTGTGTGTGTGTGTGTGTGTGTGTGTGTGTGTGTGTGTGTGTGTGTGTGTGTGTGTGTGTGTGTGTGTGTGTGTGTGTGTGTGTGTGTGCGTAAATGTGTAGGTGTGATACATGCAAATTGGTGATATAATCCGTATGGTAATGTATACAAAAATAAGACAATTGTGTAGTGGTTATGTAAGAATAGTGTGTCAACAACTAAGTTAATCTGTCTCTAATGATAGGTAATTAATTTCCAGAGAAGGTGTAATATTGACGGACAGAAATATTATATTATACACGTTATTTAAAGTTCACGAAATGCGTCAGGATGGTATGAACGATAAAATATTTGGTCAACGTGAGTGATTTGATACATTTTCTCCTGTAAAATGTATGAATAGATTGTATGGTTTTCACATAGAGATTAATTTTTCAGTAATATTCATACTCATAATGCTTAAGGTAGTTTTTGCTTTCCCACACGTGTAGAATATGTCTAAGAAGTTATATATTTCATGTCTGATTTTTATGACAAACCACATTTATTTTCCTTCCTTCACTTACTAATAATATAACAGAGGAATTATAAAACGTAATGGAAGTGAAATGTTTGATGTTTTATCTATACCAGACCATCTCTTTGTCTTTCCTTCATCGACTATTACTAAAAACAGACCAAAATGTATACCGTTTGACCAAAATGTTGAACGCTTGACCCTGTCCTGTGAAGTGATAATTGAATAACCATTTTTTTTTTCAACACCTAAACCATTTTATTTCTTGTTTCTTTTATGACTTTATTTTTATTTTTATTTTTATTTCTTATTTTTATTTTTATTTGTCAGCAGGACGAAATTCACGCATCCATTCTTGTCACGTTTGAGGACAAAGAATTCAATTTACAGTAAAAGACAACCTCATCAAACGTGTCCATTCATCCGCTCAAAACAATATTTCAGAATCGACGAAGAATATAAAAAACAAACAAAAAAAAAACACATAACAATTCAATAAAAAAAAAACAAATATACGCAGAGATACACACAACTTGCCTTTAAAAGTAAAACACACCAGAAAAAGAGAGAAAAAGAGAAAGAGAAAGAGAGAGAGAGAGAAGAAGAAAAAATAAGAAAGGAAAATAACGAATACAAAAAACGAGAGACAAAGAGACTGAAAGAGAAAGAGAAAGACAACAAAAACCATCTCAGGAATTATAAACAATGGTCACTTTCTTGCCCTCACAAGAAACAAACACAATATGATATTCTCACAACTGTTTGCATTTCCACACTCGCTTCCATCACTCCCCAGAGAAACATAACACTAAAAAATGACACCACATATATCCAATACCTTAATTACGTTCAACTTTGGTAATTGAGAATTCGCTGTAGAAAGGTGTCTAACTTCTAAAATTAATTATCTCCCGTCTTGAACTAATTTCTTAAACGAATAAACGGAAGGTTGAAGAAAAAAAAATATATATATAAACTTAGATGCTTTTAGTGAAGGGAAGGTAACATGTTTACTTTTTCTTTTTCTTTGTCCTAGAGTTATTTGTTAGTTAATGTGTTTTAGGCAAAGTTTCATTAGAACTTTCACTTTTAATCTTGTTAGTAAGGGTTCTCTTGTGCTATTACTGGTGTGTGTGTGTGTGTGTGTGTGTGTGTGTGTGTGTGTGTGTGTGTGTGTGTGTGTGTGTGTGTGTGTGTGTGTGTGTGTGTGTGTGTGTGTGTGTGTGTGTGTGTGTGTGTGTGTGTGTGTGTGTGTGTGTGTGTGTGTGTGTGTGTGTGTGTGTGTGTGTGTGTGTGTGTGTGTGTGTGTGTGTGTGTGTGTGTGTGTGTGTGTGTGTGTGTGTGTGTGTGTTGCAGAACTACTACAACTACTACTACTACTACTACTACTACTACTACTACTACTACTACTACTACTGCAACTACTACTACAACTACTATCTAAAAACAGTTACAAATATTTCCCCTGCATCCTAACATTCTCAACAAACCTTTCATGAATTTCCATGGCATCCACGCGACTGTATTTCCCATATTCACGGAAACAACACAAGTATGGAATGGAGGGAGAGATGAAAGCATACGAAGGAAAACTCAACAGAAGGGTCATTTTTTGCCTCTTTTCTTTTTAGCGTCTCCTGTGCCAGGCTGCATTATATTCACTGACACAGGAGAAATGGAAAAAATTATTATGTGTCTGTAAATAAAGTATTGGATGATGGAATGACGATGATGATAATGAAATGAATATTAATGTTAAACGTAATACATACAAAAGAGACAATAGAGTAAAAGTGTGTTATATGTATTTTATAAAGGTTAAAAATATGACGGACATTCGAGTAATAAATTTATACTACATAGGAGGTTAAATTATTGAAATTAAAACTTTATTATTATTTATTTTTAAATTTAATATCGTCAAATGTTTCCTACTACTTCTTTAAACAGATCATTACATCACCTTTAATTGTATATAATATTGGTCATATCCACTGGTGTGAAAGGTGCGGTATATGCAATCTAATAATAGTGAGAGAACATATTACAGTACACAAGCTCACTACACAAGCTCACTACACAGGCTCACTCTACCCTCTGCAACGTACCAAAACCTTCCTCCATCACGATTCTGATTAAGGCAGGAGTTAATAATGGAGTGAACACGAGTCATCATTTCAATAAGAGTAACGCTGACCCAGTATGGAGTTCTAGATTGGTAGTTGTAGTGGTGTTCTATAAATTATCTGTTAGTGGTGATGAGATAGATAGTTTGTGAAGATTCTATAATGGTACACACTGACTTTCCCTTTATATATAAGAAAAAAAGACAGATTAAGCGTTGAAACTTGATCTTAAATTATTCTTGAAGCATTACAAGGACAACAATCAATCATATAATATTTACTAAGGTTCATAAATTACGACACTGCACACAATATCATTACTCTATTTATCTACATAATTATCTATTTTCTAATCGATCTATTGACCTTATTTTCTACTACATACCAACCTTATATATATATATATATCTATTTACCTACCTACACACACACCTACTTATGTATACATCCATCTATCTATCTTATTAACGACACCTTCGATAATAGTGACTTTCATGGTTTCAAAGCTCTTCTCTGCACGCTATTGACAAGGTTTCAGGTAGTATCACGTCACACGCGGTAAAGCCTGTACTTCTAGCGGGAAAATTCTATGCAACTTGCCCTCTACTACCTACCTATTACCGGGCAATACACAAATATGGTGTTAGAAGCGATAATTTACCTTGGTACAAAAGATTCAAACCTTTGGAGAAAATCTATTGAAACGATGATAAAAATGATAGAAACGATGGTGATGATGATGATGGCGATGGTGAATGTGAGGGATAGTAATGATAATTGGTAGTTATTGATGATGGTGAGGATAATGAATGATAATGATGATGCTACTCCTCCTTCTTCTTCTTCTCCTTCTCCTTCTCCTTCTCCTTCTCCTTCTCCTACCTCTCCTCCTCCTCCTCCTCCTCCTCCTCCTCCTCCTCCTCCTCCTCCTCCTCCTCCTCCTCCTCTTCTTCCTCCTCTCGTTTTACAGACTGATGCGGTGGGAAGCACTTGTAAGTAAAAAAAATATATACCATGGCAAAAAAAAGATCACCAATACTGGACATGCGCGAGCTAACTGCTTCACCTAATTTTTCCGAAGCTTCAACGTTTCGAAACTTCAGCTGACAGGCGAAAACAATACCTAAAGCCCCGACTCTGGACGGTTCGGTTTCAAATGAATCAAACCGAACCTTGTGTAACCTGACCTAAACTATCGTATCCTATCGGACGTAGGCTATGATAGGTTCGATCAGGTTACAAAAGGTGTGTGTGTATGTGTAGGTGTGTGTATATGTGTGTGTGTGCGTGAAAGGCGTCCAAAATCCCGCTTGTTCCAGGTTTTCCAGATTAGTGAGTGGCCAGGTGGAGGCAGGTGACGGACGTGGCTCAAGGGGGCTTCCAGGGGCTGGCCTACAATTTGTCAATCACGCACAGGGGATGGGAACACTTTTCAGGGACGGAGACAAGTGGGCCTGTCAAGGGGCTGAGTTGGGCGGTGGGAATGGTATTAACACGAATTTGCAGCCCCTGAAATTTTTGAAAGGATGACTGAGGAGCGTGACAGTAGAGGGGAGGGTGGGTGTGTGTGTGTGTGTGTGTGTGTGTGTGTGTGTGTGTGTGTGTGTGTGTGTGTGTGTGTGTGTGTGTGTGTGTGTGTGTGTGTGTGTGTGTGTGTGTGGTTGAAGGGAAATAAATGGTGGTGTTAACTCCTAATGGTTTTCCTAATAGTTTTCTATGGACGAATGAGTGAAATGAAACTGTTAATGGTAGTTGTTAATGGTGGTTGAGGAATGAGTGGTAATATATAATGGGTATTTATATAATGTTAAAGATAAATGTAGTTTATTACTTAGCTAAACTGTTCTAAAATTATCCCTCAACGTTAAAGTGAAGAATAATTACTCTTATGCAATATTACACTACATGACCTTGAGTTCTGATGAAATGATGAGTATGAGAAAAAAAAGAAAAGTACATGATTTCTATTTCAATATATGATTAAAGGAAGTAGTGGCGGGAAAATGTTATGGAATTGTAATGTTAAAGTATAATAGAAAACATCCACATATGTATACTTCATGTGCGTGTGTGTGTGTGCGTGTGTGTGTGTGCGTGTGTGAGTGTGTACGTGTGTGTCTCAGTCCAGTGTCAAAGGCTTTTTTTTTTTATCAAACCATTATTAGTTTTGTGGATTTTAAGTTTTAGTTCATTATGGATCCAGTTGAATTATTGGCTTGAAATTAGATCACGTTCCCAATTGAGTTCGTATTTACTTTCTGATTGAGGCGTGAGGGCGTAACAAGGCTTAAAGGCGAAAACTGTAGTAAAGGGAGAACAAAAAAAGTGTTTCAGAGTGAGGCGTAGGATGGGAATGACAGGGATGGACAGGTCGGGTGAAGGAAAACTGGAAAGAATGAATTTTTCCTTTGCGTTTTAAATTCCTGTTGTTTTTGTTTAAGCCCTTTTTTTTCCCCTATTGCCTCAGTTTCCTGGTGGTGCTTGACAGAGACACAGTGGCTCCTCAGGTTGTTTGTCTTGGGAGGAAACGAGTTCCGTGTTTGATTTGCTGCGGCAGTGAACTTGAGGATGGTGTTACGCTTTCTTAAATACAGTTTGTTGTTGTGTTTCTTGGCTTCGTTATTTCTGGCATTCTCCAGCTCTGTTTTTCCCTTCCAGTTTGTTTGGTCTTTGTGTGTGTTTAGGCGGATTAGTTTTGATTAGCTCGACCGTCTTGGGGGAGGGAGAGAGTGGGAGGAGGTGGGTGGAGGTGGGTCGTGTGGGCTGGTGGTTCTGAGAAGTTTAATTTCAGTTCAGTTAATGGGTTTTGATTCTTCATGTGTTGCTTGTTAAAGGGTTGATTCTTAAGAGTGGTATGAAGTTTTGTCACGTTGGAAATAATTACGTGTGGGGGAAAAACGGCGGTGAAAAAGTTGGCGTCCTTTGTTGTTTTAAGGCTGTAAGGTTTTGGCAAAGCAGTTTCGCAAAAGCTGTTAAGATAATTGACAGTTTCTTTCTTTTCTTGGTTTATGGTCGAGGTGCCAAGAGTTTTGTGCGCCAACTTTGCTTCAACTTTATTCACTCTTCCTCTTTTATCTCGGGTTTCTTATTTCCATTCTTTTCTTGCTCTTATCTTACGATTGTCCAACTTGAGGAGAAATATCAATACTCGCGATTATATTCATGTCCTTATATTTACCTCTAATCATATAATGCAAACAAATAAAACAAGCCAAACATATCATCTTCATAAAAATCTTCTCAACAATATTCTGAATCAACACCAAATTTCATCAAGAATTTCAACGCTGAGTGAACGCGTCATGGAGTAAAGCGTGCAGGTTGGCGTTTAAAGCCTCGTTTAGGACCTGCCTGTAGCGACGAGTAAAGGAGAAGTGCCAGGCTGACTTACTGGTTGGCACTAAGTAAGGCAGGGGGTCAAGAGGTGCTTTGGAGGGGAAGGTTAAGGCTTGTTAGTGAGAAGCAGGAAGGGAGAGAAGGTAAGGGGAGGTAAGGGGAAGTAAGGGAACGTGTACAGAAGAGGAAGGAAAAGATATGTGTGTGTGTGTGTGTGTGTGTGTGTGTGTGTGTGTGTGTGTGTGTGTGTGTGTGTGTGTGTGTGTGTGTGTGTGTGTGTGTGTGTGTGTGTGTGTGTGTGTGTGTGTGTGTGTGTGTGTGTGTGTGTGTGTGTGTGTGTGTGTGTGTGTGTGTGTGTGTGTGTGTGTGTGTGTGTGTGTGTGTGTGTGTGTGTGTGTGTGTGTGTGTGTGTGTGTGTGTGTGTGTGTGTGTGTGTGTGTGTGTGTGTGTGTGTGTGTGTGTGTGTGTGTGTGTGTGTGTGTGTGTGTGTGTGTGTGTGTGTGTGTGTGTGTGTGTGTGTGTGTGTGTGTGTGTGTGTGTGTGTGTGTGTGTGTGTGTGTGTGTGTGTGTGTGTGTGTGTGTGTGTGTGTGTGTGTGTGTGTGTGTGTGTGTGTGTGTGTGTGTGTGTGTGTGTGTGTGTGTGTGTGTGTGTGTGTGTGTGTGTGTGTGTGTGTGTGTGTGTGTGTGTGTGTGTGTGTGTGTGTGTGTGTGTGTGTGTGTGTGTGTGTGTGTGTGTGTGTGTGTGTGTGTGTGTGTGTGTGTGTGTGTGTGTGTGTGTGTGTGTGTGTGTGTGTGTGTGTGTGTGTGTGTGTGTGTGTGTGTGTGTGTGTGTGTGTGTGTGTGTGTGTGTGTGTGTGTGTGTGTGTGTGTGTGTGTGTGTGTGTGTGTGTGTGTGTGTGTGTGTGTGTGTGTGTGTGTGTGTGTGTGTGTGTGTGTGTGTGTGTGTGTGTGTGTGTGTGTGTGTGTGTGTGTGTGTGTGTGTGTGTGTGTGTGTGTGTGTGTGTGTGTGTGTGTGTGTGTGTGTGTGTGTGTGTGTGTGTGTGTGTGTGTGTGTGTGTGTGTGTGTGTGTGTGTGTGTGTGTGTGTGTGTGTGTGTGTGTGTGTGTGTGTGTGTGTGTGTGTGTGTGTGTGTGTGTGTGTGTGTGTGTGTGTGTGTGTGTGTGTGTGTGTGTGTGTGTGTGTGTGTGTGTGTGTGTGTGTGTGTGTGTGTGTGTGTGTGTGTGTGTGTGTGTGTGTGTGTGTGTGTGTGTGTGTGTGTGTGTGTGTGTGTGTGTGTGTGTGTGTGTGTGTGTGTGTGTGTGTGTGTGTGTGTGTGTGTGTGTGTGTGTGTGTGTGTGTGTGTGTGTGTGTGTGTGTGTGTGTGTGTGTGTGTGTGTGTGTGTGTGTGTGTGTGTGTGTGTGTGTGTGTGTGTGTGTGTGTGTGTGTGTGTGTGTGTGTGTGTGTGTGTGTGTGTGTGTGTGTGTGTGTGTGTGTGTGTGTGTGTGTGTGTGTGTGTGTGTGTGTGTGTGTGTGTGTGTGTGTGTGTGTGTGTGTGTGTGTGTGTGTGTGTGTGTGTGTGTGTGTGTGTGTGTGTGTGTGTGTGTGTGTGTGTGTGTGTGTGTGTGTGTGTGTGTGTGTGTGTGTGTGTGTGTGTGTGTGTGTGTGTGTGTGTGTGTGTGTGTGTGTGTGTGTGTGTGTGTGTGTGTGTGTGTGTGTGTGTGTGTGTGTGTGTGTGTGTGTGTGTGTGTGTGTGTGTGTGTGTGTGTGTGTGTGTGTGTGTGTGTGTGTGTGTGTGTGTGTGTGTGTGTGTGTGTGTGTGTGTGTGTGTGTGTGTGTGTGTGTGTGTGTGTGTGTGTGTGTGTGTGTGTGTGTGTGTGTGTGTGTGTGTGTGTGTGTGTGTGTGTGTGTGTGTGTGTGTGTGTGTGTGTGTGTGTGTGTGTGTGTGTGTGTGTGTGTGTGTGTGTGTGTGTGTGTGTGTGTGTGTGTGTGTGTGTGTGTGTGTGTGTGTGTGTGTGTGTGTGTGTGTGTGTGTGTGTGTGTGAACAGCGAGGGCGGGAAGACCAAGCAGTGTAGGTTATAGTTAGTAAATGATTGATGGAAGTGATGCGTGTCTCGCCTGAGATTGTCTAGACAGGACGGAAGGAACACTGGAGAAAAAAAAACCCATCTTCTAATTGCATGAAAAAGCTGTGTATGATTGATAGATAGATGAATTAATAAATAGACAACTCGATCTCAATGTTACGACAATACATTTTTAAAAGAAGAGGTATATTTTTGTCACACTTATTACACGTGTCTTACCAAGGATATTTTCATTCTACGTTTTATTGTCCACGAGACAGAAATCATGGGAGTCAAGGATAACATCAAGTGTTCAAATACTTGCCTTTGAGGTGCGTTAAATACGAGGCAATTCCCGCCCAAACCCGACTGTCTTTTATCTACTGTAGAATAAAAATAAAATCAATCTCACGATACAATATAAATCTGATTGTGTCTTCGAAAAAATGCATCGCTCAGGGTGACGAAGAACCTCAGGATAAACTTAAGTAAAATATATACTCGACACAGAATCTCAAAGTCACTAAATATCTTGTTTCTAGTTACTTTGAAGACATCCAAGAGCACACAGGGACTCGAAGGAAGAAATAAAACACACCAAAGAATGCTCAGTGCGCGGAGGGAAGAGAAGAGAAGAGAAGGCACGAAGATGGAAATTGTGGAAAGAGTGAGCAAACAAATGATGGAGACGATTCATGAGCTTCACATTTTTATTCACTGTGTTATATTTGCATGTGTTTGTGTTACTTGTTTGTGTTGTGTTTCTGGTTCACACTCCAGGTTTCAGTCTCACTATTCTCTGTTTGTCTTTTTGTCTGTATGTCTGTATGTATGTGTGGCCGGGGAAGGGAAAGGAGAAGGGCGAACACGCATTTATAGACGAGAAAGAAGATTCATTTTTGTCCTGCAAGTTTAGCGTGTGTGACGGTGCTGAGAGGAGGGAAGACCGGCAGGAAGGGGTGAAGACAAGGTAGGGCGGGGCAGGGTGGATCTCAGAGGGGCGTGGGCGGGTCTCAGGGGGCTCTCATGGGGGGAGGGGGAGCTGTCGTGCCAGCGAGGACACGTTAATTACATGGCTCCTGGAAGCCTGCCAACCACCTCGCCGTCTTGCCGAAGAGAGAAGAACATTAGGTCGTTCTTGATTGCAAACTCTGGAGGTAATTGGGATGCGAATTGATGAGGTTAATTGATTGATGTTCCTGCGGCTCACTGAATGCACAGCTATATCGACTCAACGGTGAATATTGTCTGTACTACTACTATTATTACCACCACCACTACCACTACCATTACCACCACCACCACTACTATTACTACTACTACTACTACTACTACTAACAATAATAATAATAGTAACAACACTGCTACAAAAACGATAATGATAGTAGTTGTAGTAGTAGTAGTAGTGGTAGTAGAAGTAATAATAATAATAATAATAATAATAATAATAATAATAATAATAATAATAATAACAATAACAAAATGCCTCTACCTTGGACATATTATACAAAGACATTCTTCTATCCTATTCAAAGGTTCGAGTTATGTATAATAAAAAATATAATTAAAAAAAGACCTTTGCATAACGACACAGCCCGCAGCAATGTAAGGGGGGGAGGGTGGGACGCTCAGCGCAAAACATTCATGAGTAACAGGACAGACTTGGCGAGCGTGGTGGGCAGAGGAGGGCGTGGTGGGCGGGGGAGGGCGTGGTGGGCGGGGGAGGGCGTGGTGGGCTGGGGAGGGCGGGGAGGAATTTGAACCCACCTCATGAACTTAGCTGAACCTTGGCTTTTCGATCCTCCCCTCTGTCTCCTCTCCTTTATAGACTCGACATTCTTCGTGTTATACCCATTAGTTTAATCTTTTTGTCTGGTCTCAATTTAGTGGGAATAACTACGAATTTATGGGTGTGTTATGAGATTAGGATTATTTGAGGTAAGATGAAGGTGGTGGATGGAAAGAAAGTAGTATGTTGTGATGTTCCTTGATTATGACTATCAATATAAAGCTGTGGAGGCTGTGTGGTGATGTGGTAGTGGCTGTGTGGTGTTGTGGTGCTGTGATAGTGGCTGTGTGGTGCTGTGTGGTAGTGGCTGTGTGGTGTTGTGGTGGTGCTCGGCTCGTGGCTTAAAGGTTGCGAGGTTAGTGAGATTTTCTTTTTAATATACACAAATGCAATTATTATGGTAACGCTTTCCTTACTTTTTCATCACATTTTCCTCTCAAACAATATAAAGAGAAGTCACAATTCTCAACACTTACAGACAAACGAATTTAAGTAATTACTCGAACATTTAGACAAAGTACAATTGGAACTTTTCAATCGGTAAAAGTTTCTTAGATGTGATTGTGATGATAACTCTGATTTGATTCCATGGAAGAAGAAATAGAAAAGATGAAGACAAAATGGAAGAGTAGACCCTCCGCTGCTACACGAAGAAGAAAACGAAGTCAGAAAGAAACCGAACCTGCTGAGTCAGTTAATATGAAGCCAATCAGCCTTTTACTGAAAACTAGATCCTCAAATAAGCAGTAATTACCGTGTATCAAGTGAATCATTACATATCATTAGTGGTCATATTATTTCCGGGAATGCAATTTTAACCGTGATATATACTCTTTTCATACAGATTTACATAACAAAATATTAATTTCAAGCTCAAAAAAACCACAATAATCTTATATATTTTATGAATTCATGGCTACAGGTTGAATATCATAAATCCTTTTTCGTCCGTTGGTCAAATTTTGTCGGAAAATAACGCGTAATAAATACGGAAAAAAAGTAAAACTACATAAATATAATTACGGTGAATATTATTATTTTCTCTATTTTTTTCTCTCTCCGGTCGAGCTTAGTGGAGGCAGCTCAGTGAAATTTGATGCTTTACCGCGATGAGCATGAGAGGAATTTCTGCAATATCGAGAGGAGGATTAATCTCAAACATGAACGGCGAGGATGATAGATTGAGAAACAGAAATCAAATAATTGCACTCAAATAATTGCACTCAAACCAAACACTACGAGGATGATACATTGAGAAACAGAAACCAAATAATTGCACTCAAATAATTGCACTCAAATAATTGCACTCAAATCAAACACTACGAGGATGATACATTGAGAAACAGATATCACGAAACTGCACTCAAATCCAACATTACGAGAGGTTAAAAGTCCCTAAACACGAAACAAAACTCAGGAACATTCAAAATACTTTCCCGCCAAAACAGTCCCCCTTGCGTTCGTATGTTGTAACTCAGGGAAGGAATAAACATATGTAAATAAAGTAAAAATACGACCAGAGGGAATCTATTTATTAAAGGGCTAAGGTGGCGGGCGTCTTGGTGTGGGAAGAAGGGAAGCTCAGTGGAAAATGTGAAATTACGACGCCATTTCAAACCCAGAGAAGAGGCAAGGAAATATAAATAATTGAACAGCCATGGAAAAAGAAGGAAAATAAAATATAACTTCTCGAAAAATATAGTTCAGTGCTCTCTCTCTCTCTCTCTCTCTCTCTCTCTCTCTCTCTCTCTCTCTCTCTCTCTCTCTCTCTCTCTCTTTCTCTTTCTCTTTCTCTTTCTCT
>JAXIVD010000151.1:179470-181970 GCA_036785275.1 Cancer borealis | reverse complement strand
CTTGAAATAGAGATATACCAGAACACAAGTTATATAAAGGTACAGTTTATTGGTATCACACGTATCAAAATGCTATTAAATGATCTATCCCAGGAGGAGGAGGAGGAGGAGGAGGAGGAGGAGGAGGAGGAGGAGGAGGAGGAGGAGGAGGAGGAGGAGGAAGAGGAGGTATGGTAGTTAAAGAGCAGGAAACACGTGTACAGGAATATCATCAACACGAAAGCTGCATCATTTTAGCATTGTGTGTTTCTCTCTCACTCTAACACGGAACACACGTCTCTATTTCCCTCACGAGTTACTCTCCACAATGCGGTGAAACAAAGCTGGGAAACAACCACTGAAAACACCGGTAATTGAAAACATGTGTGCTGTGTGTTATTTTCAGCAGCAATGACTAGACGAGTGGATCCATCACACATTTTGCATTCACGCTTCTGCCGGCATATATTTTGTTCATTTTATCTATTCGTAGTTATTCATTCCTTAATAGCAGGGATTGAGTTATGAAATATTCTCATTATGGATGGTTGGGACAAAAAAAAATATGATCAAGAGCTTAAGACATAAATTACCTGTTGATTAATTTACTTCATCTACGAATTCATTTATTAATATACGAATTCTTTATTATTTGTATATTTGCTTATTTATTCTATCCCTGGAACTCCTCTAAGCTCTTCCATGACGTGTGAAATCTCTAGGACATAAGGGAGCTTAGATAGAAGTTCAAGGTTTATGACAGCACTATACTATATATGAAATAATAACAATAATAATGATAATAATAATAATAATAATAATAATAATAATAACAATGGATAAATGTTCCAACCCTTCTTCATTGTCCCTTTTAATTCATTTCACAGCACAGGACAATAGGATGGACGAGCATTCACAAAACCTCCACATCTCAGTGATCATATACAGACATTAATCACTCTTCCATTACCATTATTTAACTCGAGTTGTTGTGATACTCTTTCTGCATTCCGTGGTGGCAGGAACCTTCCATAACCTTCCTCCACCTGCCTCCACCTGCCTCCACCTGCCTCCACCTGCCTCCACAAGCCCCCACAAGCTTCCACCAGCCTCGCCTCTCCACCCTTTCATCATAACGACAACAATAGGACTACGAATAGTTTTTGCAACACGAGGGAGGCCCAGCCAGCCAATATAAACTGGATTTAGGTCACCCAGCTGAAGCCGTGACATCCGCTGCACAGACCAGGCATCCAGCAGCGTGCAGCCCTTCACTCCCAAGCTGTTAGTGCCACGCTGACAGACTGACAGCAGCCGGCAACACAGAGACACACATAGGAACTCGATTTCAGTAGAGGATAACAGATGACAGATGGAAGTAAAGTAGAAGTGTAAAACTGGTGTGTATTGGTGTGCTGGGAGGGAGTTTTAAGAGTTATATTTAAGAGGTTTGGTGTGTGAAAGTTTGGATTTTTTGGTTTATTTAAGAGTTTGATGAAAGAAAATGCATTAGGATAAATCTGATGTTTGATTTTATGTGTGTGTGAGTGTGTGTGTGTGTGTGTGTGTGTGTGTGTGTGTGTGTGTGTGTGTGTGTGTGTGTGTGTGTGTGTGTGTGTGTGTGTGTGTGTGTGTGTGTGTGTGTAAGTGTGAGTGTGTGCTTGTATAAGTATATCTTGTCTAGAAATAGATATTTGTGTACCTAATATTGTATGCATGTGTATTGTGCGATTATTATTATGTGCAAATACGTACATACATACCATTTGCACCACCTTCTTCATCCCAAAATTTATGTTACTTCAAAAATGTTAGCTGCACTACCACCACCACCACCACCACCACCACCACCACCACCACCACCACCACCACCACCACCACACCACCACCAATAAAACACAATCTACGTCAAGACCTAGAGCACAACACCGCCTTCATATCGATTGTTTACCAAAGAAGGTGAACAACAAAGAACCTCGTAAAAAATAGATATAATTGCAGACCAATACTGTTTACTAAGCATTCAATGATGTGGATTTAGGCCAGGCCACTCCACATTGTACCATCCATTCTCTCTCTCTCTCTCTCTCTCTCTCTCTCTCTCTCTCTCTCTCTCTCTCTCTCTCTCTCTCTCTCTCTCTCTCTCTCTCTCTCTCTCTCGCTCGAGTTACCTAGCTGTCAGGTTAATGAGTGACTGTAATTCTTCCGTTATCTCGCGTTTACTGAGTCTTTTTGATTAAACTTCATTACAAAAAGGATAGAAATAAACACACTATTGCACTTCGATAAACAGTCAATACACTTTCTACCTCGCTGGTCAGTGGGAAGCACGCCATCTAGGTAACAAATATTACACTAAAAAAAACATACTGAGGTGAATGTAGCCACCACGATACACAAACACACACACACACACACACACACACAGACCCCCCAACACACACACATACACAGACACACACACACACGCCCAACAAAACACAGGTAATAACGTGCTGGGCTCCAATGGTAGTTTTAGCAC
>JAXIVD010000151.1:172500-179270 GCA_036785275.1 Cancer borealis | reverse complement strand
GTGGTTGTTAATGGTAGTTGAAGGAATGAGTGGTAATATATAATGGGTATTTAATATAATGTTAAAGATAAATGTAGTTTATTACTTCGCTAAACTGTTCTAAAATTATCCCTCAACGTTAAAGTGAAGAATAATTACTCTTATGCAATATTACACTACATGACCTTGAGTTCTGATGAAATGATGAGTATGAGGAAAAAAAGAAAAGTACATGATTTCTATTTCAATATATGATTAAAGGAAGTAGTGGCGGGAGAATGTTATGGAATTGTAATGTTAAAGTATAATAGAAAACATCCACATATGTATACTTCATGTGCGTGTGTGTGTGTGCGTGTGTGTGTGTGCGTGTGTGAGTGTGTACGTGTGTGTCTCAGTCCAGTGTCAAAGGCTTTTTTTTTTATCAAACCATTATTAGTTTTGTGGATTTTAAGTTTTAGTTCATTACGGATCCAGTTGAATTATTGGCTTGAAATTAGATCACGTTCCCAATTGAGTTCGTATTTACTTTCTGATTGAGGCGTGAGGGCGTACAAGGCTTAAAGGCGAAACTGTAGTAAAGGGAGAACAAAAAAAGTGTTTCAGAGTGAGGCGTAGGATGGGAATGACAGGGATGGACAGGTCGGGTGAAGGAAAACTGGAAAGAATGAATATTTCCTTTGCGTTTTAAATTCCTGTTGTTTTTGTTTAAGCCCTTTTTTTTTCCCCTATTGCCTCAGTTTCCTGGTGGTGCTTGACAGAGACACAGTGGCTCCTCAGGTTGTTTGTCTTGGAGGAAACGAGTTCCGTGTTTGATTTGCTGCGGCAGTGAACTTGAGGATGGTGTTACGCTTTCTTAAATACAGTTTGTTGTTGTGTTTCTTGGCTTCGTTATTTTTGGCATTCTCCAGCTCTGTTTTTCCCTTCCAGTTTGTTTGGTCTTTGTGTGTGTTTAGGCGGATTAGTTTTGATTAGCTCGACCGTCTTGGGGGAGGGAGAGAGTGGGAGGAGGTGGGTGGAGGTGGGTCGTGTGGGCTGGTGGTTCTGAGAAGTTTAATTTCAGTTCAGTTAATGGGTTTGATTCTTTCATGTGTTGCTTGTTAAAGGGTTGATTCTTAAGAGTGGTATGAAGTTTTGTCACGTTGGAAATAATTACGTGTGGGGAAAAACGGCGGTGGAAAAAGTTGGCGTCCTTTGTTGTTTTAAGGCTGTAAGGTTTTGGCAAAGCAGTTTCGCAAAAGCTGTTAAGATAATTGACAGTTTCTTTCTTTTCTTGGTTATGGTCGAGGTGCCAAAAGTTTTGTGCGCCAACTTTGCTTCAACTTTATTCACTCTTCCTCTTTTATCTCGGGTTTCTTATTTCCATTCTTTTCTTGCTCTTATCTTACGATTGTCCAACTTGAGGAGAAATATCAATACTCGCGATTATATTCATGTCCTTATATTTACCTCTAATCATATAATGCAACCAAATAAAACAAGCCAAACATATCATCTTCATAAAAATCTTCTCAACAATATTCTGAATCAACACCAAATTTCATCAAGAATTTCAACGCTGAGTGAACGCGTCATGGAGTAAAGCGTGCAGGTTGGCGTTTAAAGCCTCGTTTAGGACCTGCCTGTAGCGACGAGTAAAGGAGAAGTGCCAGGCTGACTTACGGTTGGCACTAAGTAAGGCAGGGGGTCAAGAGGTGCTTTGGAGGGGAAGGTTAAGGCTTGTTAGTGAGAAGCAGGAAGGGAGAGAAGGTAAGGGGAGGTAAGGGGAAGTAAGGGAACGTGTACAGAAGAGGAAGGAAAAGATGTGTGTGTGTGTGTGTGTGTGTGTGTGTGTGTGTGTGTGTGTGTGTGTGTGTGTGTGTGTGTGTGTGTGTGTGTGTGTGTGTGTGTGTGTGTGTGTGTGTGTGTGTGTGTGTGTGTGTGTGTGTGTGTGTGGTGTGTGTGTGTGTGTGTGTGTGTGTGTGTGTGTGTGTGTGTGTGTGTGTGTGTGTGTGTGTGTGTGTGTGTGTGTGTGTGTGTGTGTGTGTGTGTGTGTGTGTGTGTGTGTGTGTGTGTGTGTGTGTGTGTGTGTGTGTGTGTGTGTGTGTGTGTGTGTGTGTGTGTGTGTGTGTGTGTGTGTGTGTGTGTGTGTGTGTGTGTGTGTGTGTGTGTGTGTGTGTGTGTGTGTGTGTGTGTGTGTGTGTGTGTGTGTGTGTGTGTGTGTGTGTGTGTGTGTGTGTGTGTGTGTGTGTGTGTGTGTGTGTGTGTGTGTGTGTGTGTGTGGTGTGTGTGTGTGTGTGTGTGTGTGTGTGTGTGTGTGTGTGTGTGTGTGTGTGGTGGTGTGGTGTGTGTGTGTGTGGTGTGTGTGTGTGTGTGTGTGTGTGTGTGTGTGTGTGTGTGTGTGTGTGTGTGTGTGTGTGTGTGTGTGTGGTGTGTGTGTGTGGGTGTGTGTGTGGTGTGTGTGTGTGTGTGTGTGTGTGTGTGTGTGTGTGTGTGTGTGTGTGTGTGTGTGTGTGTGTGTGTGTGTGTGTGTGTGTGGGTGTGTGGTGTGTGTGTGTGTGTGTGTGGGTGTGTGGTGTGTGTGTGTGTGTGTGTGTGTGTGTGTGTGTGTGTGGTGTGTGTGTGTGTGTGTGTGTGTGTGTGTGTGTGTGTGTGTGTGTGTGTGTGTGTGTGTGTGTGTGTGTGTGTGTGTGTGTGTGTGTGTGTGTGTTGTGTGTGTGTGTGTGTGTGTGTGTGTGTGTGTGTGTGTGTGTGTGTGTGTGTGTGTGTGTGTGTGTGTTGTGTGTGTGTGTGTGTGTGTGTGTGTGTGTGTGTGTGTGTGTGTGTGTGTGTGTGTGTGTGTGTGTGTGTGTGTGTGTGTGAAGTGATGCGTTGGTCTCGCCTGAGATTGTCTAGACAGGACGGAAGGAACACTGGAGAAAAAAACCCCCATCTTCTAATTGCATGAAAAAGCTGTGTATGATTGATAGATAGATGAAATTAATAAATAGACAACTCGATCTCAATGTTACGACAATACATTTTTATAAAAAGGTATATTTTTGTCACACTTATTACACGTGTCTACCAAGGGATATTTTCATTCTACGTTTTATTGTCCACGAGACAGAAATCATGAGTCAAGGATAACATCAAGTGTTCAAATTCTTGCCTTTGAGGTGCGTTAAATACGAGGCAATTCCCGCCCAAACCCGACTGTCTTTTATCTACTGTAGAATAAAAATAAAATCAATCTCACGATACAATATAAATCTGATTGTGTCTTCGAAAAAATGCATCGCTCAGGGTGACGAAGAACCTCAGGATAAACTTAAGTAAAATATATACTCGACACAGAATCTCAAAGTCACTAAATATCTTGTTTCTAGTTACTTGAAGACATCCAAGAGCACACAGGGACTCGAAGGAAGAAATAAAACACACCAAAGAATGCTCAGTGCGCGGAGGGAAGAGAAGAGAAGAGAAGGCACGAAGATGGAAATTGTGGAAAGAGTGAGCAAACAAATGATGGAGACGATTCATGAGCTTCACATTTTATTCACTGTGTTATATTTCCATGTGTTGGTGTTGCTTGTTTGTGTTGTGTTTCTGGTTCACACTCCAGGTTTCAGTCTCACTATTCTCTGTTTGTCTTTTTGTCTGTATGTCTGTATGTATGTGTGGCCGGGGAAGGGAAGGAGAAGGGCGAACACGCATTTATAGACGAGAAAGAAGATTAATTTTTGTCCTGCAAGTTTAGCGTGTGTGACGGTGCTGAGAGGAGGAAGACCGGCAGGAAGGGGTGAAGACAAGGTAGGGCGGGGCAGGGTGGATCTCAGAGGGGCGTGGGCGGGTCTCAGGGGGGCTCTCAGGGGGGAAGGGGGAGCTGTCGTGCCAGCGAGGAACGTTAATTACATGGCTCCTGGAAGCCTGCCAACCACCTCCCGTCTTGCCGAAGAGAGAAGAACATTAGGTCGTTCTTGATTGCAACTCTGGAGGTAATTGGGATCCGAATTGATGAGGTTAATTGATTGATGTTCCTGCGGCTCACTGAATGCACAGCTATATCGACTCAACGGTGAATATTGTCTGTACTACTACTATTACTACCACCACCACTACCACTACCATTACCACCACCACCACTACTATTACTACTACTACTACTACTACTACTAACAATAATAATAATAATAACAACACTGCTACAAAAACGATAATAATAGTAGTTGTAGTAGTAGTAGTAGTGGTAGTAGAAGTAATAATAATAATAATTAATAATAATAATAATAATAATAATAATAATATAATAACAATAACAAAATTCCTCTACTCTGACATATTATACAAAGACATTCTTCAATCCTATTCAAAGGTTCGAGTTATGTATAATAAAAAATATAATTAAAAAAAGACCTTTGCATAACGACACAGCCCGCAGCAATGTAAGGGGGGAGGGTGGGACGCTCAGCGCAAAACATTCATGAGTAACAGGACAGACTTGGCGAGCGTGGTGGGCAGAGAGGGGTGGTGGGCGGGGGGAGGGCGTGGTGGGCGGGGGAGGGCGTGGTGGGCTGGGGAGGGCGGGGAGGAATTTGAACCCACCTCATGAACTTAGCTGAACCTTGGCTTTTCGATCCTCCCCTCTGTCTCCTCTCCTTTATAGACTCGACATTCTTCGTGTTATACCCATTAGTTTAATCTTTTTGTCTGGTCTCAATTTAGTGGAATAACTACGAATTTATGGGTGTGTTATGAGATTAGGATTATTTGAGGTAAGATGAAGGTGTGGATGGAAAGAAAGTAGTATGTTGTGATTTTCTTGATTATGACTATCAATATAAGGCTGTGGAGGCTGTGTGGTGATGTGGTAGTGGCTGTGTGGTGTTGTGGTGCTGTGAAAGTGGCTGTGTGGTGCTGTGTGGTAGTGGCTGTGTGGTGTTGTGGTGGTGCTCGGCTCGGGCTTAAAGGTTGCGAGGTTAGTGAGATTTTCTTTTTAATATACACAAATGCAATTATTATGGTAACGCTTTCCTTACTTTTTCATCACATTTTCCTCTCAAACAATATAAAGAGAAGTCACAATTCTCAACACTTACAGACAAACGAATTTAAGTAATTACTCGAACATTTAGACAAAGTACAATTGGAACTTTCAATCGGTAAAAGTTCTTAGATGTGATTGTGATGATAACTCTGATTTGATTCCATGGAAGAAGAAATAGAAAAGATGAAGACAAAATGGAAGAGTAGACCCTCCGCTGCTACACGAAGAAGAAACGAAGTCAGAAAGAAACCGAACCTGCTGAGTCAGTTAATATGAAGCCAATCAGCCTTTTACTGAAACTAGATCCTCAAATAAGCAGTAATTACCGTGTATCAAGTGAATCATTACATATCATTAGTGGTCATATTATTTCCGGGAATGCATTTTAACCGTGATATATACTCTTTTCATACAGATTTACATAACAAAATATTAATTTCAAGCTCAAAAAAACCACAATAATCTAATATATTTTATGAATTCATGGCTACAGGTTGAATATCATAAATCCTTTTTCGTCCGTTGGTCAAATTTTGTCGGAAAATAACGCGTAATAAATACGGAAAAAAGTAAAACTACATAAATATAATTACGGTGAATATTATTATTTTCTCTATTTTTTTCTCTCTCCGGTCGAGCTTAGTGAGGCAGCTCAGTGAAATTTGATGCTTTACCGCGATGAGCATGAGAGGAATTTTCTGCAATATCGAGAGGAGGATTAATCTCAAACATGAACGGCGAGGATGATAGATTGAGAAACAGAAATCAAATAATTGAACTCAAATAATTGCACTCAAACCAAACACTACGAGGATGATACATTGAGAAACAGAAACCAAATAATTGCACTCAAATAATTGCACTCAAATAATTGCACTCAAATCAAACACTACGAGGATGATACATTGAGAAACAGATATCACGAAACTGCACTCAAATCCAACATTACGAGAGGTTAAAAGTCCTAAACACGAAACAAAACTCAGGAACATTCAAAATACTTCCCGCCAAAACAGTCCCCCTTGCGTTCGTATGTTGTAACTCAGGGAAGGAATAAACATATGTAAATAAAGTAAAAATACGACAGAGGGAATCTATTTATTAAAGGGCTAAGGTGGCGGCGTCTTGGTGTGGGAAAAGGGAAGCTCAGTGGAAAATGTGAAATTACGACGCCATTTCAAACCCAGAGAAGAGGCAAGGAAATATAAATAATTGAACAGCCATGGAAAAAGAAGGAAAATAAAATATAACTTCTCGAAAAAATATAGTTCAGTGCTCTCTCTCTCTCTCTCTCTCTCTCTCTCTCTCTCTCTCTCTCTCTCTCTCTCTCTCTCTCCTCTCTCTCTCTCTCTCTCTCTCTCTACTCTCTCTCTCTCTCTCTCTCTCTCTCTCTCTCTCTCTCTCTCTCTCTCTCTCTCTCTCTCTCTCTCTCTCTCTCTCACTCTCTCTCTCTCTCTCTCTCTCTCTCTCTCTCTCTCTCTCTCTCTCTCTCTCTCTCTCTCTCTTCTCCTCTCTCTCTCTCTCTCTCTCTCTCTCCCTCTCTCTCTATTTCTCGATATTATACACCCAAGAAGCTTCCTCAAGGTCAAAACACAATTAAATAAAAACCACACGATCCAATCCTTTCAAAGTTTAATTAAATCCACAACTATAGACACCAGCGTGCAGTGTCGAGTTATTTAATTCAATTTTATTATTCAAAAGTTCAGTGTATACCATAATCAATCAGGTTTGGTATTTACTCATTTATTTCACACACTCAATTCACGTTCAATAGTCCAGAGAA
>JAXIVD010000151.1:160000-167500 GCA_036785275.1 Cancer borealis | reverse complement strand
TATTTCCCTCACGAGTTACTCTCCACAATGCGGTGAAACAAAGCTGGGAAACAACCACTGAAAACACCGGTAATTGAAAACATGTGTGCTGTGTTTATTTTCAGCAGCAATGACTAGACGAGTGGATCCATCACACATTTTGCATTCACGCTTCTGCCGGCATATATTTTGTTCATTTTATCTATTCGTAGTTATTCATTCCTTAATAGCAGGGATTGAGTTATGAAATATTCTCATTATGGATGGTTGGGACAAAAAAAAATATGATCAAGAGATTAAGAACATAAATTACCTATTGATTAATTTACTTCATCTACGAATTCATTTATTAATATACGAATTCTTTATTATTTGTAATTTTGCTTATTTATTCTATCCCTGGAACTCCTCTAAGCTCTTCCATGACGTGTGAAATCTCTAGGACATAAGGGAGCTTAGATAGAAGTTCAAGGTTTATGACAGCACTATACTATATATGAAATAATAACAATATAATGATAATAATAATAATAATAATAATAATAATAATAACAATGGATAAATGTTCCAACCCTTCTTCATTGTCCCTTTTAATTCATTTCACAGCACAGGACAATAGGATGGACGAGCATTCACAAAACCTCCACATCTCAGTGATCATATACAGACATTAATCACTCTTCCATTACCATTATTTAACTCGAGTTGTTGTGATACTCTTTCTGCATTCCGTGGTGGCAGGAACCTTCCATAACCTTCCTCCACCTGCCTCCACCTGCCTCCACCTGCCTCCACCTGCCTCCACAAGCCCCCACAAGCTTCCACCAGCCTCGCCTCTCCACCCTTTCATCATAACGACAACATAGGACTACGAATAGTTTTGCAACACGAGGGAGGCCCAGCCAGCCAATATAAACTGGATTTAGGTCACCCAGCTGAAGCCGTGACATCCGCTGCACAGACCAGGCATCCACAGCGTGCAGCCCTTCACTCCCAAGCTGTTAGTGCCACGCTGACAGACTGACAGCAGCCGGCAACACAGAGACACACATAGGAACTCGATTTCAGTAGAGGATAACAGATAACAGATGGAAGTAAAGTAGAAGTGTAAAACTGGTGTGTATTGGTGTGCTGGGAGGGAGTTTTAAGAGTTATATTTAAGAGGTTTGGTGTGTGAAAGTTTGGATTTTTTGGTTTATTTAAGAGTTTGATGAAAGAAAATGCATTAGGATAAATCTGATGTTTGATTTAATGTGTGTGTGAGTGTGTGTTGTGTGTGTGTGTGTGTGTGTGTGTGTGTGTTGTGTGTGTGTGTGTGTGTGTGTGTGTGTGTGTGTGTGTGTGTGTGTGTGTGTGTGTGTGTGTGTGTGTAAGTGTGTGTGTGTGCTTGTATAAGTATATCTTGTCTAGAAATAGATATTTGTGTACCTAAATATTGTATGCATGTGTATTGTGCGATTATTATTATGTGCAAATACGTACATACATACCATTTGCACCACCTTCTTCATCCCAAAATTTGTTACTTCAAAAATGTTAGCTGCACTACCACCACCACACCACCACCACCACCACCACCACCACCACCACCACCACCACCACCACCACCACCAATAAAACACAATCTACGTCAAGACCTAGAGCACAACACCGCCTTCATATCGATTGTTTACCAAAGAAGGTGAACAACAAAGAACCTCGTAAAAAATAGATATAATTGCAGACCAATACTGTTTACTAAGCATTCAATGATGTGGATTTAGGCCAGGCCACTCCACATTGTACCATCCATTCTCTCTCTCTCTCTCTCTCTCTCTCTCTCTCTCTCTCTCTCTCTCTCTCTCGCTCGAGTTACCTAGCTGTCAGGTTAATGAGTGACTGTAATTCTTCCGTTATCTCGCGTTTACTGAGTCTTTTTGATTTAAACTTCATTACAAAAAGGATAGAAATAAACACACTATTGCACTTCGATAAACAGTCAATACACATTCTACCTCGCTGGTCAGTGGGAAGCACGCCATCTAGGTAACAAATATACACTAAAAAAAACATACTGAGGTGAATGTAGCCACCACGTTACACAGACACACACACACACACACACACACACACACACAGACCCCCCCAACACACCACATACACAGACACACACACACGCCCAACAAAACACAGGTAATAACGTGCTGGGCTCCAATGGTAGTTTTAGCACCTTTGGGTATTGGCTTTGAAAACACTGCATCGATGTCATAAAACAGCGTTATGATACACTACCTCTGAGCCCGCTGATGGGAGAGTAGGAGAG
Organism: Cancer borealis; assembly: GCA_036785275.1. Taxonomy (NCBI): domain Eukaryota; kingdom Metazoa; phylum Arthropoda; class Malacostraca; order Decapoda; family Cancridae; genus Cancer; species Cancer borealis. Next base: position 165,219 of record JAXIVD010000151.1, on the reverse strand, counting down.
AGAAAGAGAGAGAGAGAGAGAGAGAGAGAGAGAGAGAGAGAGAGAGAGAGAGAGAGAGAGAGAGAGAGAGAGAGAGAGAGAGAGAGAGAGAGAGAGAGAGAGAGAGAGAGAGAGAGAGAGAGAGAGAGAGAGAGAGAGAGAGAGAGAGAGAGAGAGAGAGAGAGAGAGAGAGAAGAGAGAGAGAGAGAGAGAGAGAGAGAGAGAGAGAGAGAGAGAGAGAGAGAGAGAGAGAGAGAGAGAGAGAGAGAGAGAGAGAGAGAGAGAGAGAGAGAGAGAGAGAGAGAGAGAGAGAGAGAGAGAGAGAGAGAGAGAGAGAGAGAGAGAGAGAAAGAGAGAGAGAGAGAGAGAGAGAGAGAGAGAGAGAGAGAGAGAGAGAGAGAGAGAGAGAGAGAGAGAGAGAGAGAGAGAGAGAGAGAGAGAGAGAGAGAGAGAGAGAGAGAGAGATAAAGATAAAGATAAAGATAAAGATAAAGCAAAAGAAACGAAATAGAAAAAGAGAAAGAGAAAGTGTTTGTTAATCCGAAAGGAGCAAACACCAGACATCAGAGGAAAGAAACAAAAAAAAAAAAAAAAAAAAGAGAAAGAGAGAGAGAGAGAGAAAAAAAGAGCGAGAGTGAGAGAGAAAAAGAGAGAGAGATATGCAGCACCTGAATGCGCCAGCCAGCAAGTTGAGCCACACCAGATCAATGGAACAGCTACGCCCAAACACATCTGTCTCAGGAAGATGAGGTGTGACCACTGTGCAGTCAACCCCACTCAAGAAGATGGGAAAAAAGACGTACATGGGAAGGAAAATGCATCTAGTTGAAGTATCTCGACCTTACTAACACCAGCACGTAAACTTGACTCATAGTGACTAAATTCTTGACTGTTTCCACACTCTCCTTGACCAGTGTTTTGCATCTTTCATCATTAGGGAGATAATTATGAAACTGTGATGTGAAAATGCATATAGTCAACTTAACTTAACCTACCTAACCTAATCTTACTAATTCCAGCACGTAATCTTAACTCTCAGTGACTAAATTCTTGATTATTTCCACACTTTCCTTGATCTGTGTTTTGCATCCTTCTTAATTGGGAGATAAGCTATGATGGATAGCAGCTTCTCCCTGAGCCTATCCAACTAAATAAGAGAGATGTAGCTCCACTCTCAGTCCTTAAGATGAGAATAACTATAAAATGATAACTAGGGATAACTGCGTCTGGTATAACCTCGCTCTTCTATATCTGGAAAATCAAATCTTTTCCTTTGGTGTCGAACGAGGTCCTCACGCATACCGACACCACTCATTAACTTGTCTTATACCAAGTGTAGAAGAGGAAGCTGGTCACTGTTAGACATCACACTCGAGGAAAGACAACCATCAGGTCTTGGTCAACATAATGGTTACACACAGTTGTCTATCACACTAGGAAACAGTGGCAACTAAACCTCCACTCTCGACGCAAAGAAAGACTCCAGCTACCCGTGTTTGCAGGAAAGATTAACAGGCAAACCTCAACCTCACCTCACCAACTTCTTGCTGGACGACAAATTACCTTTCATTCCAGCGTTCTATTTCAGCCTGGGAGTGAAATTCAACTCGGGTCTGTGCTTCACCTGAGCTGTAATGATGGCGAGAGAACGCATGGAAACAGGACCACATGAAGATCACCACAGCCACCGGAGCTCCAAGACAAATGGTACAGGATCAAGGTGAAGGTACAAGCAAGTTTTAACTCCCACAATAAAGACGTGAAATACCTGTGTGTAGATTAGGTTCAGTGTGCACTTCTATAAATACCACACCTTGCACTGCTACATCTACACTTAACTAACACCACCACCCACGCCCACGTTCCCACGCCCACGGAGCATCAGCCGCCTTGGAACAACACCAGCAAAGGCTACACCGACTCCACCCATGCCCTCCATGCTCTCAAGTCAAGGTGAAATGAACAAATGGTTACAAACAAACACTTTACCCCTTTACACAAACGTTTATTTTAAGCACAAACGTTCCTGAAACCCAAAAGCATTACGTTGTTTATTCAATATACCATAAAGTAACGTTCTTCCCTCTAGATAATGAATGATGTGTTATGAAAAAATACGAATACTGACGACGAAATTGTAATCTTGTAATCATGAGAAGGAAAAAAGGAGAGCAGGGAGCAAAAAAAATAAATAAATAAGGTAGTAAGGAGACAGACACACGACAGATACAACAAAGAGACCCTTCAATCACTCCTCAACTCTTGTTACTGAATCATAAAACATCCTGGGTGGAGAGGGAAGGACTGCAGTGTCTCAGGTAAAATACACGCAGGTAAGGAAGACAGGTTACCGAGGAGCAGAAAAAAGAAGACAAGAGGGAAAGGGGAAGCAAGTATTGAGGGATGAAATATTGCAGACTCTGTGTTAGGGGTAAGAGGAAGGTTTTGTGAGGGGAAGATAGAGGCAAGAGAGGATTGAACTGCTTAGAAGTGTAAGTTAGGAGCCACAAAGCAGAGTATAGAAGTGGTTTAGAGGGTAAGAAAAGGAGAGGAGAGGCGTTATAGGAAGAAAATGGAGTGTGCGGTAGAGAGGAAAGAGGAAGGATGAAAATTGTGAAGGAAAAGATGGAAATGAGGAACAAGTTTGGAGGTGAAGAAAGGAGAATACAATGCAATGTTTAAATGTTAGTGTGGGGAAACGTTTTAAAATAGATAAAAGGAAACAAGAAAATTGATGGATGATCACAGGAGGAAAACATAAAAAAAATAAGGAAAATGATGAATTTTAGAGAGGGAAAAGTTTTAAGATAGAAAGGAAAAAAAAAAGAAAAAGGAAAATGCATGAATATAATATAGAAAAAAAAAAATATTACAATAGCAGAAAATAAATACAGATGGTGGAAATTTTTATAAAAGCAAGGAAAATGGTGGAAAATTAGAGAAAGTTGAAAGGAGAAAACGAAAGAGGAAATAAAAGAGGAACACACGACCTCCATAACTCTTCCTGATGACTCGTGGAAGAATCACAGAAAACTTGAGTGTCACGTAAACTCATTAGAGAGGAAACAAACTTTAATTAACGTCTCATAATAACTACAAAAAAAAAAAACTTAAAAACAAATTAAACACTTACAAGAATGACGTACACACAGACACACACACACACACACACACACACACACACACACACACACACACACACACACACACACACACACACACACACACACACACACACACACACACACACACACACACACACACACACACACACACACACACACACACACAAATGAAAAAAAAAGAACAAGAGAAGGGAAGAAATCAAGAAATATTCAAGTCACAAGGAAACTAATTACCGAACAATCAAATTAAAGAACAAAAAAAAAAATAAAATAAAATAAAGACACGAACATCGAAGAGAAAATTAAATGAAGACGTGAATCAAAATATCATCTTGTCTTGATTTTCTTACCTTTTGTCTTAGTCTGTCTTGATCTTACCTTTGCTTACCTTAGAGAAATCATTAATCAGGCTTATGTGAATGAGTTTTGACAGCACACAAAGGCGAGGACAAGGACAAGGTAGGTAGGAAAAGCGTCTCTAATACATTTCCTGGACGTGTTTTAACTTTACTTAAATGAAAATAAGGAAATAATATGGAATGATATTATATGATTTCGTAATAGCTCTTAGTTTTGCCTGTTATATATTTTTTTACAGTACAAATATTATCCTCTACTTCAGTGACTTGTTGAAATGGAAGGAAATTAATAGTGATGAGACTATATTAGCATGAGGGTCTGATTAGTATAAAAAAAAAAAAATCATGACCACGAATAAAATCTGAATAATAATAATAATAATAATAAAAATTGAAATCTACTTGTAATATTGAAAATGTGTCAGTGATTAGCGCAAGGAATTCCCGCTGAATGGAAATCGGAACGTGTCCTTTTTTTTAAACGGAGACTGAATGAAATGAGAACAAAAAGGATTAAAAGGAAAAAAAAGTATATATTCAAGTTAGTTAATTAGGGAAGAAAGCATAGAAAAAAACCCCAGGATATATCGAAAACACACAAACACACACACAAAAAACCACACACACATACACACAGATACAGAAACACACATAAATAAACACACCCATAAAATATTCATGATTGGACTGGAGAAAGGAAAATGAGACGAGGAATATCAATAATTATCATCCCGCTTCATTCTCTGCTATTTCCACAAAGTAAATTCCTGTGTGTTGCCTCTTGTTCTGAGTGAAAAATACGGTAATTATTCATGATTCGTTTACTATGACTGCATGACGGACACACACAAAACGGAGTTGTGAAAATACAGACAGACAGACAGACAGACAGACAGACAGAAAGCTAGACAGAAAGACAGACAGACAAGACAGAATTTTAGGTCTAAACAGAAAAAAAATATACCAACACAAATAGAATGCGAGGATGAAGATATATAAAAAGTCAGACACACACACACAGACACAGACACACACACACACACACACACACACACCACACACACACACACACACACACACACACACACACACACACACACACACACACACACACACACAGACACACACACACACACACACACACACACACACACACACACACACACACACACAGACACACACACACACACACACACACACACACACACACACACACACACACACACAGATAAAGACCAAAAGTGCAAAGGGGGAAAAAGGGAAAAAGGAAAAAATAAGAAAAAAAAGAAGAAAGAAAGCCCTGCCTGTTTATATACCATGGTGTAGGAAATAAATATCTTGATAAGGAAACTTAGAGAAAGAAATACTTTTGGGAGGAAGAAAGTGCTGAGACAAGGGAATATTTATGCTCGACAACAGAAGTGAACCAAGATAAACGTGAAAAACTAAGGAAAGAAGGAGGAAGGAGGTGGAGAAATAAAGAGGGAGGGAGGGAGGAAGGAAGGAGGAGGAGAAGGAGGAGGAGGAGGAGGAGGAAGAGGAGGAGGAGGATAAGGGGAGAAGAAGGAGGGAAGGAATATTGTTTGGAATACATGAAAGAAAATATGAGTGCATTTGCGATTGCAATAAATAATGTTAAAAATATGAAGCATTCAAACTCTTGTATGTATAATCTTTCTCTCTCTTTTTCTCTCTTTCTCTCTCTCTCTCTCTCTCTCTCTCTCTCTCTCTCTCTCTCTCTCTCTCTCTCTCTCTC